>APFE031582290.1:3395-18257 GCA_000404065.3 Pinus taeda
CTTCATTTCTCTACCTAGCTAGTCATCTGCCAAGCTTGAGCTGTTTGGACAGGAAACATTCTCTATTCTACAACAAGCAATTTAATCATGGCATGGCCCAGATTAGGCTATTGGGCCATCCATTAAGTATGATTAGCAGTAGTATTTGTAGAGTATGATACTGCCCAAATATAGTAGTGGCATTTTGATTGGCCACTTTCTTGGTCTAAGTTTGGGGTTCATTTCACTTTTCTTGTGACCATTTGTTTTTCTTTCCTTTTGATTATTCTTTTAAGGCATACCCTCTTTTCATTTTTTAATTTTCATAGTATGTACACAAAATATGGAACCTTTGCAGCCTGCAATGATGAACATATTTAGCCCTTCCACTGTCAATCATGAAAGATGAAACCTAGTGGTATAGGAACCTAACAAGGTCTGTGCGGCGAAAATTTATATTTGTACCCTTTCTTTTTCGCTTTCCGCCCATTTTTTTATCAGCTACCATCTCTGGCTTGTACACACCATTGAATGGGTGTGTATTTGTGGCATACCAATGTACTTCAACACTTGCAACATCTTCATTTTCTGTAATGAACTTTATAACCTTGGAAACCCAGAATGGATAGCCATCGGGATCTCCATCCGCTAGCATTGTAATCATGCAACCCTCCTTAATACCCTGTACTGAACCCCTGTAAAGGTCTTACATGGCTTCATGTTGTGGACGAGATCTTCTGGAACCAATATACATTTATCTTTCCTCTACCTGTGAAGAATTAATAATACCTTGAGATTGTTGTTGTTCAACAATGTTTCTTTCCTCATGTTCATTTGACACATTTTGTGGCCAAATAAATTGAGTTTTCAATGGGATATCTTCATTTGTTGTTCTTGAAATGATATCACTTTGATTATTGAAAAAAGTCTCCCATCAAATTGAATCAGCAATATCAAAGTACTCATACGTATATCTAATACTTTTTTTTAATTTCTTCCAGGCAATCTGAATAATTTATCTCTATTCTGCCTCTGTGAATTATGAACTTCAGCAACTGATTGTAGTAACAATACATTTGACGCAAATATTGGATGATCTAGAATGAACTTCAAAAATGCCAAACCTGATGATGATTCCCATTCTACAGTGGTTGAATACTTCTTTCTGCATATTAGTGTTTTCCCATCAATTTTTTTGATACGAAATTGATGTTGGAAGCTAATGTAACTAAGTTGTTCAATGCATTTCTCCTCATCATATGATACCGGAATAAACTTTTGCATGTCAATAGTTTCTTCCAACACATCAAAAATTAGCTTTGGCATGTATGATTTCTTAATACATTCAATTAATGATGGCAAGCTCCCAACTTCCTTCCTCCTAAATGTGACTGAAAAATGATTGAACATCTAATCAATATGGTCATGAGTGTGCCCAACAAGAAGGAAACCAGCCTTTATCTTCTAAAAAATTTTCAATTCAACAAGCATGTTTAGATATCCAAAAACAATCTTATTTTTGTTTTCACGACAAGTGTTGTCCAATTGTAGATATAAAACTTCAGTAATATTACCAATCCAATGAGAAAGCACATCATGAATTATGGTTATTGTCTGATTTGCATCATTATGAATATTTGGAGCTATGAATTATACCCTTGGCAACATTTCCCCATTGAAGACCATAAAATCGACCAAGTGATACTGAATAAAATTTTCCCCTTGTAAATTTTTGGGTGTGTGAACAAAATGCGGTAGAAGTGTTTTCTTTTGGTCCATACCATCAATTATCAAACCCAAATATTTATTTGGATTATCATAACACTTCTTTCGATGCTTGTACAATTTTTCCTTCACTTGTTTTTTGTTCGCGATGCTCTTGAAGCGCTTTGACTATGGAATCTAGACAACATAAAATAAAGTAATTAATAAATATGTTTTCATAGTTGATGACTATACAATTTTAAAAATTAATTTTATGAATGCTTACCTCTTTATTCCCCTTCACATTTATCCCTTTTTTATTTAAGAGAAGCACTTGTACTGCAAATGCCCATCCTTGTCTTCTTAGGAATATAGACATTGTTGAATTCTTTATTCCATATCTTCACAAAATATTGATATGTAATAAATCGACCATGTCCTTCAACACCTTCTGCATATTCTTTGTATAAGTTGTAGATTTCTCGTCTTGAGAAATTATCTAGAATATGTATTGTCTCTCTATTTGGAATACACTCTCCATTCTTTGGAAATAAGTCTTTCATCCATGATATTGCAGTATTTGATAATGGCCCAAACTGTCATCTATGACATACTTCTGACTAAAATGTGGGATCTTTTCCAAATTTTCTTGGATTCTTGACAAACGAAAATTACCCATTAAATGAAAC
Organism: Pinus taeda; assembly: GCA_000404065.3. NCBI lineage: Eukaryota > Viridiplantae > Streptophyta > Pinopsida > Pinales > Pinaceae > Pinus > Pinus taeda. The sequence goes on from APFE031582290.1 coordinate 5,768, forward strand.
ATTTTGAAAGAATTTCTATAAATAAATAAAGACCCAATATGATGATCATAACCTGACAATGTAGATTGCATGCACCCCACTAAATATGAGTTTTGCATGATTTTATTCATTGACAAATATCTCTTCCTTTTCTCCAATGCAAACTTGAAATCCATATGTTTCACACAATCTTTTTCACAACATTCACTTGAAATGAGAGAACTGATAGAACTTCTTCTCATCAGATATTCTGCTCTACCCCTTGTATAACTAGAACATCTTGGATTGACACAAAAAGGTCTGCTCTTACTCCTCGATACAATATTTTTTGGAAACATCTCCATCATTGGATAATCATCTATATAAGCATTTTCATCATCATTATGAGGAATACTATCCTCACTATGATCATTTTTGCTTTTGAAATATTGACTTGGAGGATATTATTCATCTTTCCCTTCTTTAGTGCTACCCTCATAGTCTTTAGAATTAGGACTAAATGTAAAATTTGACTCGATGTTTATTGGATATTCTTTATCATGTGCATTGTCAGTGCTTTTCTCATAGTCCATAAGATTAGGACTACGTGGAAAATGTGACTCTTTAATTACTGGAAATTCTTCATACAACCCTTCGTCACTGCTACTCTCATAGTCCTTAGGATTAGGACTAAGTGCTTCATCCTGCCCTTTGTCACTATTTCTCTCATAGTCCTTAGGATTAGGACTAGGTGGAAAATGTGACCGTCGATTTATTGGAAATTCTTAATCATGACTCGTTGAGGCTCTCATAGTCCATAGGATTAGGACTAAGTGGACACCGTGACTCCATTCATTTGAAATCATGCTCTTCATCACTGCTGCTCTCATAGTCCATAGGATTAGGACTAAGTGCAAACCACGACTCTCTATTCATTTGAAATTCTTCATCATGCTCTTCATGACTGCTGCTCTCATAGTCCATAGGATTAGGACTAAGTGTACACCATGACTCTCTATTCATTTAAAATTATTCATCATGCTCTTCATTGCTACTGCTTTCATAGTCCGTAGGATTAGGAGTAAGTGGACACCATGACTCTCTATTCATTTGAAATTTTTCATCATGCTCTTCATCACTATTGCTCTCTTAGTCCATAGGATTAGGAATAAGTGGAAACCGCGACTCTTTATTTATTTGAAAATCTTCATCATGCTCTTCATCATTGCTGCTCTCATAGTCCATAGGATTAGGACTAAGTGGAAAGCGCAACTCTTTATTTATTTGAAATTCTCCATCCTGCCTTTCATCAGTGCTTCTCTCATAGTCCTTAGGACTAGGACTAAGTGGAAGATTTGACTTTTTATTCATAGTTTAAGAATTTCTGTTATATTTATCAATATGAATAGAGTTGTTACGTGATGAATATGTTGATGCTTCACAAAGTGAAACTTTACTATTAGAAGAATCCATGCCTTTTAAACATAAGAGAGTGAATGATACAAATGAACTCTCTACTAATGATAATATATAACTTAAAGAATGAAAAATTCCCTCCAAAGTTCCCCTCTAATTTTTTTTCGCGGAAAGTTTTCCCTACAAAAATTTCGTTTCATGTATTTTCCTCCATAATTTTCTTCTACAATTTATTGAAAAATTTTAACTAAAATTTTCTTATGAAATTAATATTTTAAATTAAATCTTTAAATAAAAATTGTAAACTAAACCTTTACCTAAATTATTTTTTTACTTAAACTATATAACATTTACTAGACAATTGTCCACATGGGGTAGCTCAAGCCGGCAAGGGCTGTGGAAATGAAGTCTCACCGAACCGGAAGTCTTGGGTTCAAAATCTTTGGCTACCCTCCCCCGTAAGGGGTACAAATGACCATGGTAATCGGAGAGTCCCGCCCCAGCTTACAAAAAAAAAAAAAACATTACAGCCAATTGAATGTTTTTAAATTTTTTTACTTATATTTCTTCTCACATTTAAAATAAATTTCTATATTGCCATAACATGATTTATATGTTAAGTTAAAAAAAAAAAAAATAATACCACATTCACCATGCGGTAAAACAATTTCGTAATGTTCGCTTTATCATAATTTACTATATCACCATAACAAGATTTATATGTTAATTTTTTTATAAAAACAAATTAATGTCACATTCACCGTGTGGTAAAACAATTCCATAATGTTCGTTTTATCATAGTTCCCTATATTGAAATAACAAAATTTATACGTTAAAATTTTTATAAATACAAATTAATCCCACATTAACCGTGCTGTAAAACAATTCTATAATTTCCACTATATCATAAATTTCATTATCGCTATTCCTCACATCACATCAATGTTTTTCGAGGGTTCGTTAAAATACTTGGAACAATTTTGTGGAGTAGCTCAATTGTTATCGACAACATATTCAACAGAAGATTATCGCATTTGAAAGGTTAGTTTCCCTTTTGCTGTGTGCAAGTTTTAAAATTCAATAGGTTTACTAATAGTTATATGTCAGTTGGGTTGTTATTTTCGTGTAAAATATCTAAACAATAAATATTCCAGTAAAATAATACTTAATTTTTTATTAATGAAATTTAGATTTTTTTTTTTTTTAAATAAAAATTTAGATGAGCCATGCTTACCCGACAACCCCATGGCAGGCAGAAGGCCACTATGTCCGCAATGGCCGTGGTGGGCCCAGTCGTGCCCACTGGCGGCACCTACCCCGCAACCCAGCCTGCCAAGGGTCAGGGCTGATTCTTAGAATCGGGCCTCCACCTGCACGGGCCTGTTGGGCCACAACGGTGGGATGGGAGGGGGTAACTTGCCAGCACATCCCGCCCCACCCCCGCGGCACAACGGGCTCGTGGGCTCAGAATCAGGCCTCCACCCCCATGGGCCCATTGGGTCGCGGGGTGGGGCAGGAGGGAGCTGCATTTTTTTTAATTGTTTTTAAAAGGTTATGTTTTACAAAACTATTTATGATTTATGATTATTTATCGTTTTTAGATTTTTTTTTGTCTTTTTTGTAATTTACTGATTTATATATGTGTATATTTTTTGTAGTAAAATGGCATCAAAGAAGATTTATGTGAATCTTTCTGGACCAAAAACTGCTAAAATTAAAGGTGGATCCTAAAAAGACACTGTTGAACGAACCAAACCTGAGCTAATACCTACAAATATATCAAGTGCCTCAGATTTCTGCTGCTGCAACATGGGGGATAACCACCCGGTCGGACCTTAAAGACAACTCCTTTTCTGTTTGAAGTGGTGGCTCCCAATGGGGATGATGGGACTAGTTTCCCAATGTGGGTTTCAAAAAGAGAATAGGTGGTTTTGAAGCAAGTGCAATAAGAATAATGATAACTAAATGACCTATTCTAGCATGAAAAACTCTAGCTAATTTAATCTAATATAAACCTGGGTATTTTGTGCGATATGCGATCTAAAAAGATATTTATTTGACATGTGATAATAAAGATCATTCATGCATTAAACAAAGATGATAACGTGTAAAGATAATTTCTTTGACTAAATAGTTAGTCAAATAAATGTATAAACTATATCACATATATTAATGATCATATATGAAAATAAACACTTTCAGCGAGGCATCATACGGTAATGCAATTAACACATAACAAAAATAACATATTCCATATATAATTCATGAAAATGAAATGTTATAACTAATTAAAAAAAAATATAACTAATCATACAAGATAAAAGTACCATATGTGTGAGGTTCTACTCATTTGACTAATGACATAGATTAGCTCCTTTCTTCAAATCAAATTATTTTCCAAGTATACAATAGTGCATCAACAAAGGAAAGTAGTCTGATATTCAAAAGAAATGACCATGTTCCATAATTTCATCAAGGCATTCACAAACTTATAGAAGTGCATTCTTTGCAAATGTTTTTGATAAAATTCTGGACCTTTCTCTAAACGCATGAGAAGGGTATAAATGGTATCTAACTAAGGTTCATAAATAGATTATACAAAATATTTGAGGAGGTTTCAAACAAACTTCCTCTTAACTAGCAACTAACTCTAAAAATAAAAGTGATTTTATGAGCAGAGGTTATGAAGATTACTTGCTGTATTCCAACTTCTCCTTTAGATTGCATATATTGGACATCGATCTCACTCGAGGAGCTGCCCCAAACTGTGTTTTGACCTGTCCTACGAAGATAACATCTGTGAGAGGTGGTATCATCCTTTGCGTTGAATGGAGTGAACAATTGAGCGCCATTATTTGGCTGTGAGGGTTGACAAGGAATTGCCAATATGTCTCCTAGTCAGTCTTTGATAACTTTGTGATTTCTTCCCTTTGGGTTTTTACCTTTGCCTTCTAGTTTTTATCCAAGTCATTCAAATCCGGCACCATCTTTGGATTAACTTATTTCATCAAGTTAGTAGTGTGAAAAGTGTGATTACTACTTTTACTATGTTCTTTTCCACTCCAACTGCTCTTTCCACTGTTAATTCAGCCTGCTTGAGCTGCATATCCCAATATTTGATTAAAATGTCCTTATGTTTCTCCTTAATCTCGGGCATATTAGCTCTCCTTCCTTCTTAAGTTTCTTACCATTCAATGAATTCAAAGATCTTTGTATTTAAATCATTAAATTCAGTTATCTGATCAATCACCTATCCGTTAACTGATCATTGGTAATCAGATAAGGAGTGACATACGATATTCTCTAGCAAAATAGATCCTTATGCTTTGATAGAAGGGAATTTAGCTCTAATGCCTCCTTGATGAATTCATAAATAGTAGGGACATATTTATATTTTTCCATGTCTTCATGCAATTCTTGGATTTGCATGTTCTTCGCAAAGATGTCTGTTTCATGGCTTATCTTTAATATCTCCATATTCTACTGCAATTGGGCTAGTTGTTCAACGATTTTCTTGTTCACACTTGCCTTCACAATTTCAAGTTGTTGCTCGAGTTTTGATATATTTTCATCCCTTTCCCTTAACCAAATAGATACCTTTGTAGCTTTACCCATCATGGCATTTGCATATGCCCCTGTAAACTGTGACACTATGGTCAAATTTTCAGAATGATTGGAAGGAATATCCTTCCAGACTATGTCCATCGGCTCATTCCCTGGTGGGATCTCGGGTGTCTCCACCCTCCTTCTTTTCCTCTATCTTCTCACTACAACCTTATGAAGTGGGCTGTAGAACACATCTCAAGGAGGAATTTAAGTGACATTTAGGACAATTTCTGATGTGGGAAAAGCAGGAATGGTTTACGTATGCTACGAACTTGTCCCTTGCTCATCCATCGGCTCAGACTATGAAGTTTTCTGAGTTTGCAGAGGAGTGTAATATTCTGTGGTTTCCTGGGCATTTGTTGTCTTAGGAGTATCTTGTATCCTTTTATTAAATTGGTCCCATTCCTGTTCCAAATTGTTTCTTTTGACTTCAGGACCGATATCTTTAGTTAGGTCACTTATGACTTATTTTTTGGCTGACCTTCTACTAGATTTCGCTGTATTCTCTAGATCCTGTGTTTTCCCTGTATCCTGGGCTTTCCCTGTATCCACTTGAGGCTCTATGCGAGAATTTGGTCTTTTGTTGTTGATAGTTACTTTAGGCGTATGCTTGTCATCAGCTCTTAACAAATGCAATGGGATTGTTTCGAGCCTCTGACTTCTGAATTCCTGAAAGTTTTCAAAATCTTCAGGACTCAAATTGGCCTTCACCCAATAAAATGCTTGTTCAAGTGATTCATCTGATTGTAAAAGATCTTCAGAATAATTAGCCTCATGATTAAAGGGCTTAATCTTTACTACAGTAGTAATATTGTGTGCTATCTTGTTTGGGTCGAATTTCCTCTTTGGTAGAGTATGGAGCCTGAAGCTCTCTAGGCTTAGTGATTCCTTGGTTGCATGGTTGAAATTTTCCAACGAAAAAGAACCCGACTGAATGGGAAAGGATGGCCACAATGACTTTTTGTTATCTTTTAGGGACTTGGTTAAGCCTTTACCCACAGTCTGGTGAGCTATTTCTCTTGCTAGTAGCTTGTCGAAGACATACAAAGGGATTACATAAGGGTCCACTGTACTGCCAAAAACTTTGATATATGTAAACCATTCTCAGCAAAATACTTGCCTACTACGAGAAGGTATGTAGCGGCTTCTCTAGAAAACCAAGGGGATTTCTTATTAAAAATAAATTAATTCAATGGTAAAATGAGACCATGGCATATTTTATAAAAATGGGGTATATAATGGGATTCCCAAATCTGTTTGTGGCTAAGATGGATGGAGTATGGGTCTTGAAAAGTCCATTTCGAACCCATGATTGGAAATTTAGTACAGAAACAAATGGCATCCATGATATAGGCACTGAAATAAAATGGAGGAAGGTTCTCTGTGGAGGTGGATCGCTTTTGATGGTACTTGGAAATAGTAGTAGCTGGGTTATTAGATAAGATAATGGCCTAATTCATTATGTGGGAATTGACACTAGCATCAATTAAATGAATCCATTATGTGGAAAACTTGGTATTATTAGGTAATCCATATAACCTACATAACTTAGAAGCTGCATAGTTATAAGGGTTTTCCAAAGAATAAGAATTAGAATTGACGTCTATATCCTGTATTCCAAATAGGGGCACAAATCCATCAAACCTTTACCAATTTATCCATCGCAACTATACATGATTTCATTCATGTCATCTATAACAATAAGATAGCTAAAAATCTAACGCAAACCCAAATATAACATCAGTATAAAGCATACAATCAGTTTTACTCAAATAGGGCAACAAGTCTGTTTCTTTTGTAGTTGTATAATATCCATCATACCATCTCTATTTGTGATGCATATTTATTATGTACATGTGATTATGAGTAAAATAGCATCAATGGCATCTCCCGTATATCATGAATGTTGTTGTGACCATTCTTTCTCTCTTATTTATTTAAGTCATGTACACACTTATTGTTTCTTACTTAACTCAGTCTAATTGTCATCACTTCAAACTCATGCTTCAGTAGGATTCACTCAATCGCTGCAAGTTTCACTGCATTCTCAGCCAATTGAGAAAGCTCCCCAAGTTTCTTATGCAGGTTTACAGTTATATTTGAATTTGTTCTCTAGGACCCTCCAACCCTGGATCATCTTGAAGGGTTCTTCATTCTTATTTTTGAAGTTTGCCAAGTATGATTTGTCATATATATCCCTAGGGTTAGGAATATGATACATTTTCTTCAGGTCTTCATCTTTGAATGACCCCATTAGCTCCATCTTTTAGTTTTTGAATTGCCTATCTTTAGTACTGAGATTTTCCACCACCCATTTAATCATATCAGTGTATGGGATTATTTTCACTCTTGCTCCTATTCTATGAAGGAAGCAACAAGCAACATCTTTGAATTGGACCCTCGAAGGTTTTATTGAGTCAGATATTACCTTTGTGATAGTAATTTTAGGCCGCTCATCTTCAAGTTTGTTATATATGACTTCCCATGTTGTCGCTTCAACATCGGTGCTGCAAACTATATCAGTGAATATAGGTGACATCTCTGATACCTCAGAATTTGTAATGCTCTGCTTGTTATTCTTTTGCATTACATTTCGTAATGACATCTCTTTTGAAGCTTACCTGAAACGAAAGAGATATATCAACGCACACAATGGAGGGAAATTAAGGCAAATAGTTCTTTGAAATGACCTTGAATCGTGGGAAGATTTTGCATGATAATTCTGTGTTAACTAGCCATAACTTGAAAACATCAATTCCTCTCCTCGAGCTGCTAAACATTAATTACTTTGTAAAACCACTTAATATTTCATTAAAACTCAGTAACTTCTCACGCTTCACTCTTTATTTTCTCATCGCAACTTTCAAACGTTGCCATATAACTTTATTTGGAGCTAATGCGAAATGTGATTGTGAAAATCGCAATATCGCATTTCGCAAATTATTAAGGGGTGACACAATGGCATGCCTTATCAATTTGTGATTTGCGAAGTGCGATCGCATGTTATTCAAGTGCTGTGATCGGAAAATCGCAGTGGGGACCTCATTGCATATCGCACTTTGGGATTTTCAATGGAATGTTAACAATTATTACATGGAAAATTGCGAGATGCAATTTGTGATAAGAGCTTTAAGCATGAGTTGCTTTTTGAAGTTTTTTAAGGAAAATTTGTAGAGTTAGCATTTATTTTCAAAGGCTAAAAATTTAAAAGGGTCCCCATTTATATGTCAAATATTAACTATTACTCATATAAATGGGGGGGTTGTTACTGTAGGAATTTACAGGGTAAGTTCCTCAGACAGAACACTAAAATGACACCGCTCACAAACAGATCACAGATCAATACACCCGTATTTTGACGTGGTTAAAACCCTCAGAGAGGGAAACAGTCCACGGCCTGCGCCAACGTGGCTACTACAGGCAATTTATTAATAAAAGAATGAAAATTTACATAAGCTTCTCTCATGCACGGTTAACCTACAAATGACCCTCCATGCGCTTTAAATAGAATTCATGGACCAATCGGGTGTCAAGCCACGGATCAAGTGTCGGTAATACCGAGGAGAGAATGAACCGTCGGATCACTACATATCGTGACCGTCGGATTGTAAGTTACAAAATGTACAACGGTAAAGAAACACACTTTACCTAACTCTATACCTAACTCTATACTAGACCAAGTTGAACTTAACTATTTCCTATGTGTCGGAATATCCTAACATCCCCCCTTAAGAACAACTTGGGATAGGATTGAAGGATTTACAAATATGACACAATAGGAGAAGGAAGGAGGCACTAGAGCCTATCCCCCCTTAGTGACAACTTCCTGAACTCCAAGCATATATCGAAGTTTAGTGAACTTCGCCTCTGTGAGAGCCTTTGTGAAGATGTCTACAACCTGATCATCTGTTGAACAAAATTGCACTTCAAGAACATGGTCATGAATGAGCTTTCTGATGAAGTGCATGTGAAGTTCAATGTGTTTGCTGCGCTGATGCTGAACTGGATCTTTGCAAAGCTGAATGGCACTTTGATTATCACACCAAAGTGTAGTCGGATGCTGCTGCTCAAAGCCAATTCTGATAGGATCTGACGAAGCCCACAAGGCTTCCTTACTAGCTTCCACGGCACCATGATACTCTGCTTTTGCTGACAAAAGAGAAATGGCAGCCTGTTTCTTACAAGCCCATGTAATAGGTCCTGAACCAAGAGTGAAGACATAACCGGCAGTAGACTTCCGATCATCAGGGTCACCAGCCCAATCATAATCAGTGAAACCAACTAATAGAGGAGCTGCTTTGGCACTGTAATGAATCCCAAACTGTACTGTACCTCGAACATAACGAAGTATTCTTTTAGCTGCTTTCCAATGACTTTCACGGGGGTTTTGCATAAAACGAGCAACAAGGCCAACAACAAGGAAAGGTCAGGACGAGTATGGGTTAAATACAAAAAGTTTCCTACAAGTTGACGGTATAAGGTAGCATCAACTTCAGGAGAAGTACAAGAGACTGAAAGTTTGACTCCAGACTGAAAGGGAGAAGGAGCTGGCTTACAATCTTCCATGTGAAAATGACGAAGAATATCACAAGCATACTTGGACTGGGAAAGGGAAATACCCTCCTTGGATTGCAAGACTTGAAGACCGAGAAAATAGTGTAAGTGTCCTAAGTCTGTCATTTCAAATTTCTTTTTAAAGCTGGACTTCACATGGTTTATAAGGTTGGGATCACTACCAGTAAGAATAAGATCATCAACATAAAGAACAAGGATGATAAGAGAGTTGCCCACTTTCTTGGTGTAGACAGTATTGTCAGAATAACACCTAGAAAAGCCAGATTCTAAAAGAAAGCTATCCATTTTGGCATACCAAGCCCGAGGAGCTTGCTTGAGACCATAAAGAGATTTCTTAAGTCGACATACAAGGCTGGAGTCTGTTTGGATAAAGCCAATGGGTTGTTCCATATAGATTTCTTCATGCAAGTCCCCATGCAAGAAGGCAGATTTAACATCCATCTGATGGACTTCCCATTTTAAAGAGGCAGCAAGGGAAAGAGCAAGGCGGATAGAGTTCATTTTGGCAACAGGGGAGAAGGTTTCAGTGTAGTCAATGCCTTCAACCTGTGAAAAGCCCTTAGCAACAAGACGAGCTTTATGTTTTTCAACTTTCCCATCTGGTCCATACTTGGTTCTGTAAACCCATTTACATCTAACAAGTTTGCGTCCCTTTGGTAGAGGAACAAGATCCTATGTATCATTTGCCAACAATGAATGATATTCTTCATTCATAGCTGCTTCCCAATGTGGATGGCCTGAAGCTTCTGCAAAAGTGTCAGGATCATGATTTACTGGAGCTTGAGCCAGTAAAGAAGAGGCTCTTTCAAACTGAGAACGTGTACGTCGTTGATCTGTAGGATCACCGGCAAGATCACTTGCTGCATCCCGAGTAGCACGGACCCATCTTGGAAGTTGAGGATCCTGAGAAGGTGGTGGAGGATTATCATCCTCACTTTCATCATCTGAAAAAGAAATGTTTTCAAAAGTAGAAGAGATAGGAAGAGGTGGCACATCCGCCGGACTAGGCTCGCAGGCCGATTTATTTTCATCAAATTTTACATCTCTTCTAATGATAACATTTTTGGACTTAAATGGAATAAGTCTATAACCTTTTACATCTTCAGAATATCCAACAAAAGTACATTTCTCACTCTTAGGTTCTAAAGCTTTATGCTTTTCATCTGGAATATGGGCCCATGCTTCACTTCCAAAAATACGAAAGTGACTTACATCTGGTTTAATGGAACTCCAAGCTTCTTCTGGAGTGATATTCTTTAGAACCTTAGTAGGAGTGCGATTTATTATATAATTTGCACAATTAATTGCTTCGGCCCAAAAACTAAGACTGAGTCCTTTAGATTGCAGCATACAATTAGCCATTTCCTTTAAGGTGCGATTTTTCCTTTCAGCGACACCATTTTGTTGTGGAGTGTATGGAACAGTATGTTGCATTTGAATTCCATTTGGAATTCAATGGCAGATTCTACAGACAGATCAGAGGTACTGCTATGGGCAGTAATTTTGCAGTCGTATATGCCTGTTTATTTCTCTGTCATTTAGAACAAGAAGTTCAGCGAAGAATGCCCACTCCAGAATTATCTTTCTTCAAGCGCTTCATTGATGATGCTCTTCTGGTCTGGACGGGCTCAAGAGACAGATTGCAGAATTTTCTCGATTGTTATCAGTCCATTTATCCTGATAACATTCGTATTACTTCCTGCATCTCTGATACAAGTGTTAATCTTCTTGATGTTGTACTTTTCAAAGGGCCCGATTTTGAGCCCTCTGGAAAGCTCTCTACTAGATGCTATCAGAAACCTTTGAATGCTTATCAATACATTCCATTCACCTCATGGCATCCACGACATCAGAAGTATGCATTTGTCCTCAACGAGTTAAAGAGATATTTGCTTCGAGAAAGCGATCAGGCTGGCTTTCTCAAGCTGCGGAGGTTGTTTTACAGTCGACTGAGAGCCCGAGGTTATCCACCTGACTTTCTTCAGGAGTGCTTCTCTCAAGTCACTTGGGATCAAAGGGATGCTTTGCTGCATCAGGTTTGTGCGCGTGGACCAGTTCAACATGTAGGTCTCAAGAGGGCCCCCTTGGTGTTGAAGTTAGATTTTTGTGAATCTACCAGAGCTTTGAACCTTGGGGGTACCCTAAACCCTAAATTGCATGGATTTTTCCAGCGTCACCCTCTGCTTCAGCATATTCCTGAGCCTTTGATTTGTTGGAGGAATCCACGTAAGCTGGGTACCTTCATCATGAGTAGCACTATTCGGGACCCTCAGCCCTGATTTTTGACCTCTTTTTCGACGCGGGTTGGGCCTAGTTTCTCCATGCCCCGAAATTTGTCGGGGGGTTCGGGGGCAACGCCCCCGATCCAAATTCCAGCTGTCAATCTCCCACTGATTCCGCTAAAGAAGTTCCGTACTTTCTGCCGTACAGTCAGTTTTTTCAGAGGTGGCAGTTTCAGCATGATTCCCGCCCCGACTGCAGAGGTCAATTTTACTGTTTCGACTGTTCCGCTTCAAATGCTTCGAATTTTGCGCCCTGTCAGATCCCAGTTTCCAGATTCTGCCATTTGTCAGAACTGTCGGTTCATTTCCCAACTTTCGAGCACAACGGTTGTATTTTTCAAACGGCTATCCGACTGTTTGGATTCCTTTGGCCTTGTGCTTGATGGCGGTCTATTAAAAGGACAAACATTGTAAAGATCATTTTTTGTATCACTGATGAGACCCTAAAGGTCGAAACTAGTTTGATAATACAAAATTTTCATCTTTCATTTTGTGTGTTGTCCTTTTTCTGTTTCTGATTATTATCTTGTTATTGGTATCGCTAGCTTATTGCACTATTTCTTAAATCTTGGCCCGTGGCTATTCTGTAGAGACCTTTACTTCTAAGTAAATCTTCCATGTAGGATACCCATTGGAAGTAGTTAGTGCTGTCA
>APFE031582301.1:6328-35343 GCA_000404065.3 Pinus taeda
TGTCATTGTAGCCCTTATTGTTATTATTGTGCCCCTATTGTCCCCATATTGTTATTAATGTGCCCCATAGAAGCCCACTATTGTTATTGTTGTGCCCTTATATTATTATTTTTATGTCACCTATGATTATATTGTGGCCCCTTAGACTCCTATATATATAAAGGAGGTTTAGTCATTTGTATCATCCAAGAATTGTTCATTTGTGTAATGTAAAGGAGGTTTCCCCCTTGAAGAGGCTGATTTTGAAGTCGTTGATCTATCTTTTCTATCTTTTTGTGAGCTGTTTTCATAACAAATGGCTTCAAGTATTAAGAAAAAGTCCCAAGATGCATGAGTACAATGAACATCACTAGCTCCAATAATGGAGTGTTAGAGCCATTAATTTCTCCCCAAAAGTAGTATCTCTATCTCTCTAATGCTTATGGGAGAAGCCAAGGTTAAAATTCCTTTGCTTGAGCAATTAAGATCCTTTTATAACTTGAGGCATGGCCTTTGGACATTGAGAACTATTTTACTGGAAAAGTATGATCCAGATTATCCATAGTACTATGATCATTATGTTGATTTTTCGACCCCAAAGGGGATCCATCATTTATTTTTGGTCCTGATGATGGATCCCCTTTGGGGTTCGAAATGTCGACATAATGAACATAGTACCATGGATAATCCAGATCATACTTTTCCAAAAAATGACCATAGCAGCTTAAAACCTAAATATTTTACTTCTAAATGAATTTTGGAATTACATATAACTCTTGGGATTACATGTCTTTTGGACTTATATACATGGATCTTTTGTCCATACATGACTCTTGGACTTCCACTTCTTTTTCTTTACAATGATTACACTGTTACATCATAATTTCCACATCATCATGTGATGAGGACATGACAAGTCACTATAATTTATGGTTGGGACTCATAATGCATGATGACATGGATTTTCTTCATTAGGTGACATGGTTTCCACTTATGCCTTCAATCTTTCATGTTCCCTATGACTTTACCCTCCAAATATTATTTGATCTTACAGAGTCTTTAAGTAGATTCAATCATTAATATTTCAATGTGTTCTTTATTCTTGAATGCTTCCTTTAACTACCCTATTTGTCTAATCTTCTTCATGCATGCTTGATGTGATGTTCTTGAAATACCAATAACTACAATCACTAATGAGAAGCAAACATTATACTGAAAACATGTTTTGTGCATATTTCTTGTTCATGACTCAAAATTGTACTTGGGAGGATCAAGGAAAATGTTTGGGCACAAGGGTGCACTTTGGAAGGCTAAAGGGTTGGGGAGATGAAGCTTCGAGGCTTCGGGATGTGCTCATGTGCTCATGAAGAGAGAGAGAAACTCAAGGGAGGGCTCAGGGAGCGAGTCTGAAGAATGAAGGAAGATCATTCTAGATTTCCAAGTGCACTATGTGCTCAAGGGAAACAAGGAGGGTGTAGGGCCCATTGTTGAAGGAAAAAGGATGAGGCTTCAGGGCTTCAAAGTGCACTCATGTGCTCAAGGGACTCAAGGAGGGTTTAGAGTGCATAACTAAAGGTTGAGGGGAAAGGCTTTGGAGCTTTAGGGTGTGTTCATGTTGTCAACAGGATCAAGGAGGGCACAGGGTGCATTTCTGAAGGCTAAAGGGGTGGCTTCAGGGCTTCAGGGTGTGCTCATGAGCTCAAGGAGGATGCAATTGTTCAAATCGAAGGAATGTGCTCAAATGAATACTTGGTTCTATAGGGCATAGTTCGGAACAAGGAAAAGGAATGATGCTTTAGTTTTCGCTATGCACTCTTGGAGGGCATATGCCCCACTTCTAAACAGCAAAGGATCCCCCCTCAAGGTTTAAGAGTGTGCTTTTACACTCATTACCTTAATGGGTTCACTTGAGCAACCAAAATTTGCCTAATTCTAGAAGATAGGACCATGGGTGAACACAATGAGTTTAGCCAAGAAATCATGTGTGACACATAACAACTCATCAGTAAAACTTAGACATAATTGAAAAATTGTAAATAGGCATCAAAACTCTTGTTTACATACACTCCCCAAGTATAATGGACAAAGTGTGTGTGGCTATGACCAAAAATATCGTTTTGTAGAAAGCATGACCATGAAATGTATTAGATATGTTCTAATCAATGTGATTCCACTTAGGAATGATCAAGAAGACTTGAAACATATAGAATGAATTTAAACGACACTCGATGACCAAGGTGGCACTACATGTGACGGTTAGGTAGGCTCCAAAATTTGAATGTAGTGAAATTTTTGGAGGGTGTTGTAGCAGCGACAACAGGATTATAGATGGGCCTTTCTTCCTTCATTTAGAATCTTCTTAATAGATTTCCTTCAATCTCTTATTTCTTCCTTTACTTCTCTTTAACACATATATCATATCTAGACTTCTAATTCCTTTTGTTATTACCTTTCCCATGTCTTCTTCTATAATTTTGCATCCTCTTGAATTGACTATGAATACGTTTTCTCTATCATTCATTTCACCCACACTCAAGATTCTTTGTTTTAACCCTTCAACTAATAATACATTAGAAAAAATTGTATTTTTAACATCGAGTTTGGCTCTACCTTTTCCTATCGCTTATGTATTGTTTCCAAGAATGATGTTTCCACCTCGATTTTTATTTAAAGATATAAATATTTTCTTATCTCTAGACATATGATGAGAAAATCCATTATCTATGTTCCAATGACCATCTTCCTCTAGCACACACAGTTTTATCCCACATTTCACTTATTTCTCTTCCTTTTTCTTCCATACTTTGGTATATCGATTGTTCATAAAGGAATATTCTTCTAGCTTTTTGTTAAATGAAACCTACATTGATTTCTCATTTATATTTTTGTTATGAGTAGGCTTTTTATACTATTTAAATTGTCTCAACTTACTCCTACAATCATTTGCCATGTTTCCAAGCTTATTTCATGCATAAAATCTTATGTGACGAGAGAAGAAGAAAATAGAATCATGTCTTCTAAAACCATTGTACATATATGATTTATATCTCATATTCCTTTCATTCCCATATGATTTACAGTATATATATCCTTATGGACAAATAAATTACAAGAGAAACAATAGCCATGAAAGAAATGTGTATACCTAGGAACAATTGATATTCTTGTGGGTAGAGTTCTTCTTTGACTGCTTGTTGGAGAAGTCTTATTTTGTTGCATAATATGGTTGTAAGGTCTAAAAAATCTACTTTTGAAATCATCTACAATTTTCCCAAAGTTGTGGTAGATAAATCATCAACATCATCCACCAACGGATAAAATGAATTATTTGTTCCTCCTTTGGAAACTTGTATTTCTACCATACTCATCCCTATGATAAAATGGTATTCTTGAAAAATTCACTCTTCTTGGATATTTTATTGTTGATCACATTACTTTCTTTATGTATCGTACTTCTACTTTTTTATTTACATGTTCATTTACCAAGGTTTTCAGATGCTTCCTTATTGCTTTCTAGTCTTTCTGTGCATACTTATGAGTTGGATTCTCCCTTAGTTGCCTCATGAAAGTTAAGACCTAATTTAATGGAGGGAGGCCTTTGGAAGAAAATGAGATTATCCAAGATGTTAGTATTACCTTGAAATTTCAACTAATTTTACTTTTCTTCTATATCGCTCTTTAACAAAACAACTTTAGCTTCTAAAAAATAAAATAGAAACCTTGTCTTTCCTTTATTTGGATGCTCATTGCTTCTTAAATTCTCCTTGCTTATTGTAAATGGGTTTTCAACCTAATAAATTATTCTTTAATTTCATTGGTATTTTCTATATCATTCCTTACATAGATGATTTCAACTTCAAATTTTTCACAATGACTTTATTTTTCATTAAATTATCCAATCACTACTTCATTTCCTCTTTTAACTTATTCTTGTTGGGCTTGTAGTACTATGGCAAATATTATTTAATTCATCCACATCCTAATCCATATTCACATATATTTGTAGCATTTCCTTGAGAATCTTAATCTTTTCTAAGGTAGAGATAATTTTCCTTCGGAAATCATATTCTTTTTCTAACTTTTTTTTTTTTTAATCTGAAACACCATCTAACATGGAAGGAACAACTTCTTCTGCATGGCCACACTCATCTTCTGGTAAAATACAATTAGGTACATTAAATTCTTCACCTTTTTTATGCTTTTGATCATGGTTTTTAGAATAATAAGAAGCAAGATGGCCTATCTTCCTACATAGAAGCTTACCTTATGATTAAACTTCTCCTTCATCTGCATTTATTTTAGCATTATCTCCTTCACGAATGGCTTGCATCTTGTCCATACATCCTTTGTAGTTTACAACTTATCCCATACATCCTCTGGAGTTTCATACTGCATAATATTCTCAAATTCTAAATCGAGAAGACTACAAAAGAATTTGTTCATAGGCTAATAATTCTACTACATTTCTTAACTTGATGGAGGATTTTTAGTATATTCATTACACATTAAATGCCAAACATTAGATCCAAGAGATATTAATATATAATTCACCATTTATTTCCATACATGATAGTTCACATCATTGAGCATAAGCACACTTTGATGATCCATGAATGGTTTTGCATCTCATTGTCATTTTTTGACAACTTATACTGCCACTACATCTACATAGTCACAGTCCTTCATATGAACTCTCTTCTTCTTTTGACATGACTATTTATTCTTCTTCCTTTTATTTGCTATAATTCCTCGAATCTTCTTCTAGCTATTAAATTGATTTCTTAAGGACGCGCTCTGATACCAATTGTTGGAAATACTAGGGGGGAGGGGTGGGTTGTGAATCAATATTTTAGGTAATTAAACAATTATTATTACATATGTGTATTTTCAATTAAATTCAACATTAAATTGTTAAACATCATCAAGTAACACATAATCAATTCAGAAACATTAGACACATGAACACAAAGATTTTTAGGTGGAAATCCATAAAGGGAAAAAACCACCATACTTCTTCTCTTCATGATCTTCAATGTTTCTTACATTAATTCACTAACACATATTGGTAGAAAGCACCCACTCCCTTTCACTTTTTCACTAACACCCACAAACAAGAATCAGCCACTCCATTCATTGTTTAGCTGGCACTTGTTATCACTCAATAATTTTTTAGGCTACGGAAAAAATCATAGAGGTAACCATAGAACCACTTTGGAAACTGGGAATCTATCCCTTCTAGTTTCGGAGAGGGATCTATCTTTATGATTTAGCTTTGTTTGAATGAAGGTATTAGGCTAGCTATTAAGCTCAGGTTTGGGTTTTTTGTGTTGTTGGGTTGAAACTGGGAAGAAATGCCATTGGGCAAATGGAGTCACAGGTTTGGGATGATCAAATACAAAGTCTATAGGCTAACTTACAGGGCAAGTTAGGCAAATTCACTGGATCCTTTAATATCTATGGTGTGAAGGAGAGGAAAATATTTAGAGATCTAATTAAGAAAACAAAGCAGTTAATAATTCTTCTTTTAATCTTTAGTGGAAAACATAAAAATTATTCTTAATCCATAGACAGAGTGTACATTCAATTTTTTTTTGTTATTTATTTTCTTAGAATAATTCAAATTTTAGAATCACATATGAAAATAAAATGAAAACAAATTGACAAAGAGAGATGCACTTCACAAATAAAAATGACACAATAATCCTATAATGATTGCACTATATTACTGAAAATATGATCAATGGTGTCTCTATGAGCTGCTTTACAATACAAGTCATTTTCTTCAAAACAAGTCCCAACTCTTCACGATTCGAATTATGAAGTATTTATGGAAAATATTACAAAATATCTTGATTCTAAAGATCAAGATAGAATCCTAGAAAATATCTAACAATTGATTAAAAAAATAGTACAAAAACTTAGGAATCTTCAAACTTGCTGGAACTGCTGACCCTTTTTATGAGGAAGATTGTTTATGATTGAGCCTCCAAATTTGTCGGGATGTTTTCCTTGTTGTCGAAGATAAAAATTACTCAATTAATTCACACAATTTCTCCCATCTGTCTTTAGTAGGGATAGAAAATTTAACTAATTTTCTATAGGCCTCATCGACATCTATGTACTTTTGGAAAGTTGGTTTGATAATCAACAAATGTTTGAACTCATGACTGGTGAACAAGTCGAAATTTAAGGTCTTTGAATTATTTCCATGTTATGTGCCCCTTTATACCTACAAATGTTGACTTATATTAGGCAATAGTGGACATTTTCTCCTCATACTCTGTCAAGCTCATAAGTTTATCTTTCCTACCAATCAATTTTGGTATACCTCTCCTGTTCAGCACCTACATATACTTGTGAAATCTTTGTATGATGATTTATAGACTCTGACACTTATTGTCAAGTTGTAGCATAAGGTTCCTCTTGGTGTGCATTCTCCTCACTTCTAAGATATTCTTCATATTGTCTTGAATTCATAGCTGCTCTAATTCTTCTCTGTTTTTGGAATTCATGAATTTAATAAGTGTTGTTACATCCCCAAGCTTTTGTCCTAAGTCTATTTTAATTTACCTTACTACCTCCTTGGACCTCTGTATCAATTCTTGTTTCTCAAAAATAACTTGTATGGAAGGCCATATTTTTGTGATGTTTTCACCAATTTCTATCCATATATTTTCTTTGGCTTCAACTAGAGTTTGACCCATAACTGATTCACTATAAAACTGCTCAATTTTAAGATTTAGTTGATGGGTTTCGGTAACTCTGCCACATAAAAATTATCAATTTTTAACTTCTATTATGATAGCGTCTTGAGCTAAGCTTTTAACTTAACAATTTCCTGTTCCTGAATGGACAGATCATCCATGGATCTAACAATCTCATTTGAATAATCGAATGTTTGTTTTATTGTTGAATTTGATGTAGATGCTCTTGGGGTTGTGGTCGTCGAGATTAGGACTGTTGTAAGTGGAACTATGGCTAATTGTGATGCTTGCTCCTTCTCTTTGAGAAGTTTCTCGAGTTCTACTTCCATGTCCCTAAGTTGGCTATTATGTTCAATAACTATCTGAAATATATCTTCTTTATGCTTTACCATCTCTCTAACTTCCTTAGCATATGGATCTTTTGTGGTAGGTAGTTTTAGTTATTTCCTTAATGTTGCTATATCAACATCCTTTCTTTTCAACGACTATTTTGTTGCCTTTACATCTTTGGGATTGTATCCCAATTTGACCACCAAGTCTTCCAGTGAATTGATCCTGGTATCCTTGACTAAGGATGAAATCCTTTCCAACTTTAGGTGTGATTGTGTATTGTTTAACAATACATGCAATCTAGAAGAGGACATGGAAACATTTCTTAGTGTAGAATACATCATTTCACTAGTTTTTTTGTGCATATCCATTTGATCTATTGGATGGATATGTTGTGTGTCAAAACTAAACACAGATTCTTTGTAATTTGTTGGTGTCCTAGGGGCTGACACTTTAGCTTCAAGGAATGTAATTTGCATTTTTCACTTTTCTATGTCAAATGTTGAAAGAGCCTGTGATGTGATGTAGGTGTGTGCTTCCAGAATTGTGTGTATGTTGTGGCTTTCAAAATCTCATTCCTCTTTTTGATTGCCTTGTATTTGGCAAAAATATTAGGCTCAACAATATCTTGATCCAAGTCCCTTGTTTGTGGTGTTTCTAGAAGATCTTGAGAAACATAGGAAGATGGAGAGCCTAGAAAAACATCCTCCTATCTTATACCTGCAAAGATGTCTTCTGATGTTGTTGAAGTATGTTTACCTGGCATGACTGTAGTAGTATTCCCTTCCTCCTCCTGTATAAAGACTAGTGGCAGATTCTTTTTAGGATTCTTAGTGTAGATTAAAAATTGCTTGGCTTCAATCCTTGTTATTGGAGAAGACTCCTCTTCTATGGGCCTTTTGTCATGCTTCTCCTAAGGGATGGGTGTCTGTGAGGTGGTTGTAGATAAAATTTGGTCCTCTGCTTCTTGCAAGGTGTTTTCCTCCCACTAGTCTCGGTTCATGTATTGCTCAATCTCTGACCGAGGAGTATGTGTAGGGAGTAGGCTTTTTCTCCACCCTCAGCTTTGAAATCATACCAAAAGGGTCATAAGACCAAGTCAAGCTTAGTTTGAAGTTTAGTTGCTTCAACATCAAATCTGCTTCTTTACCAATTGTTCTGGTATTGCACAAAAAAGGTCCTACTTGCGCTTTGATTTTAAATTGTGCCTTTTTCTTAGCTGCCATAAAATGCAGGTAATCCATATGTATCATTTTTCTAATGTATTCTAATGAGAACAGTCTCATGGGAAAAAAATTTGGTAGCCTATAAGGTGGAAATTCACACCCATAGACTCTAATCTCGGTGTAATTCTGGTATAAATACCAGTCTCCTATCTTCACCTGGTCACTAAGATGCAAAACCTTCTTAATCTCTACTCCTATCCTAGGCTCCAAATCACTGTGTAGCAGAAAAATAACTATATACAAAAACTGATCAACATAGTCTATGAAAGTGAATTTTGTGGAGTTTTTCCTAACTAGAGAGGTCCAATGTATGACTGATTGAGAATTACCCTTCTTATCCATGTTCTGCAAAGTGAAGGGAAACATGTCTACTTGATGATAAATAAACATATAAACTAACACAACAACATATTTGAAAGCTCCCTCTGTAGGAAACTTCATGAATTTCTCATCCATTGCCTCTATAATAAATTCATTGTAATTAAAAACAATAGGTTTCTCACGAGTGGTAAAATTTGAGAGGAAGCTAACAATGGCCTCATCAATCCACTGATCAGATTGATGACCAAGTAGGTATGAGATGATGCTAATGATATGTTTGGTTACCTCGGGGAACATAAAAGATGAATATAGAGGGTTTGTTTTAGGTAATTAGGCATCTTTAGGAAGAAAGATTTTGAATATTTTCTCTCTCTGAGGGAAGGTTAAGTTCTTGTAGATCTCTGTGAGAGAGTCTACTAAAAGTGGATTAGAAGGCTCCGAAATTGCCACTAGGAGCATTTGAGATATGGCTTCAATTGTGATGGTGATTAGAATTTCACCATTTCAGCTCAAAATCGCTCTTTGGGAGGGTACATAGCTCAAATGACACTAGGAGACTAGTTCAAGGAAGTGATGGATCTGTGGGAACATGAATTAAGGGAGGGTAGACTCCCATAGATTCAATCATCACTTTGATCTAATAATTTCTACTTCAACCAACTGTGAAGTTTGAACAAGTCAAATAAACAGTTAGTTTAAGCGATTTTATACTGCAGATCAACTAAGGGTATATGATCCAGATCAATAGGACGAGGTAGCATGGGATTTTCCTTTGGTTTCTTCCCCTTGTCCCTAGGGTTTCTAATGTTAGGAGGCATTGTTAATCTTTAAAAGTAACAACAGGGTGATGACGACACTAGTATTACCTAGAATATAAGGCTGACTGTAGATTGGTGGAGTGGGGTCTCTGAAAGCAACTGGATCACTACCACTGAGCAATTGTCTAGTTATTGTGATAGCTTGGAAGGTTGAAATGTTGTACAGGTCATGTAAATAGAAGAAAAAGGAATTTGCGGTTTAACCGTTCTTAATACAGTAAATTTTAAATTGTCGTTTTTTGCTACCATTCAGCTTTTACCATTACAGGAAATGTATTTGTTGTAAAGGGAGTGAGAGAAATTAATGGGTGTAACAATTTATTGACATGGGCAGGGGGGTGCTAGGTGACGGTCTATGATTGGGAGTGAGACAGATTCTTGGGACATATCTAAATGGAAAGGAAGATTAAGGGAGCGGGGTCCGCTATGCTGAGGTGGTGAACAGTGAGTGGGGTCAAGAATGGTGTTGTCGCAGATAGGGACTGGTGGGGAAACAAATGGTCAACGATGCACAAATTTTCAAAGGGGGGGAATGATGAGTGAAAAGGTGGGGGGTGTGAAATGATGTCGGGTTGACACGTAGCAGGGCTTTCAGACCCCCCATGGATAAAGTGGAATGGAGCTAGAGGTGGCCCAAAAACACTTCCTTGCCATTGATCTGGGCGGGGAAGATCTTGATTGTTGACTTGCGCACAATTAATAATCTCGTCAATAGAAATATTTTGTCGTTTTATCATCAAAATCAAACTTAGCACAAAATGCATTATTACAAATGGCTACTCATGATTAAATGAAATGATTAATTATTTTAAAGCTAGTTAATTTAACCTAAGCATGATTAATCTATTCTGAAGGCGCATTTTTATTTGCAAGCCCATTTATTCATTTTTCTAAGTTTTTTTTTAATATTTTTCTATGTCAGTTAATCATGATTGAATGGTGTGATTAAATACACTAATTAAACTCAATCACAATTAAACTGTGTGATTGATTTATTCACTCACTTAATTCAATTTATTTTCAAACTAATCATGTTTAAATAGTGCGATTAGACTAACTATTTCTAATTCTCCTATTCACAATGTGGGATTTAAACAAGATGCACACTTATTTAAAAAAAAATCCTGTAGTAAGCTTTCATGCAATTTTTTAATTTTTCTTGGTGGAATTTAGACTTGCTCACCTAGGGGGACATTCCCATATATTTTTTCTCTTCTTTTTTTTTCTCTTTTCTTTTCTTTCATTTTCTTCTTTATTCTATTATTTTTGTCCCCTACAATTTATTTATCTCTCTCTCTCTCTCTCTCTCTCTCTCTATCTCTCTCTCTATATATTATATATATATATATATATATATATATATATATATATATATGATATATATATTCATTTTTCTTTTGGAAATAAATTTCAAACATGAAACATTATTTACATTTTTAAAAATATAAATCATCAAGTCAAAACAACTCAACCTATGAAATATAAGACCCTAATAGTGGCTCCTACTGGGGATGGAATCCTCCCTATGAGGTGCCAAAGAACCCCATAGATTAGTAGCCTTATCCATTGGGCTAGTTTGAAAAAATATTTCAGTTGAACTATTATACCTGTGAATTATTCATACCTATGGTAGCACAACATCAAGAGCTCAGGGCCTTCTCTACGGGGTTCAACTTCTGCTGAGAGTCAACTGCACTCTTGTAATGTAAAAATGAAATTATATTTTACAATGGTGATGAATGAATTGATATAATTTGGTGGGAAATAATGCTTTAATTGTCTGCCATTCACGAGTCCACCTAACATTTCTTCTCCTTTCAAATATGATAGTAGGAATGCATTGTTACCTCTGAAAGCATCAATCTTAAAAGGTCATTTCCATAGGTTGTCAGATTTACCATATTTTCCCTTATCTTCATTTCTATAATCCCATTTTAAAACAAGATCATTGAGTTGAAAATTATTAGCTTTAGTCCTTCTATCATAAATCCTATTAATATTCTCTTGGATGACTTTAGTTTTATGATAAACTTCTTCCCTTGACTATTGTAACTGAATAGTATAGTTTATCCTTCTTCGCATATCATTGGTCTCCACTTGGATTTCTTGTAGAGTTTGAGCACTGGAATTCCCAAAGAAGTTCGGAAAACTGCATCTATCCCATACATTATCTGGAATGGTGACATTCCAATGGACTTCTTGCTAGTAACTTGATCAGCCCATTGTGCATTAACTATTTTTTTGTGCCATGGCTTCTTGTTCTAGCTTCTTGATAATGGTAACCAAACTCTTGTTTGAGGAATCATCTAACCCATTACCCAAGGGATAATAAGAAGTAGAGTTCCCTAACTTAATCTGATATTTGTTGCAAAATTCTATCATTTTCCTGGACTTGAAATCGGCAGCATTGTTAGTCATAATTTTATGGGAGCGGCCAAACCTAGACATCATATTTCCTTCTAGAAATTGGGTAATAACAGTATCAGTGGCTTTCTTAGTGGGAATGGCTTCTATCCATTTAGTAAAGTAGTCTATGGCTGTCAAAATCTATTAGTGTTGACCTAAGGAACTGGGGTGGATTTCACCAATGAAGTCTAAACCCCATTGCTGAAAAGGGAATTCTACTGAAATTGGCTTTAATGGTAAAGGTAACAACTTTCTTTTTCCTTCAAATATTTGGCACTGATGGAAGAAGGTGACCTTTTTATGTACATCATAGAAAAGGGTAGGCTAGTAAAAACCATCTCTAAGGATTTTGTCGATTGTAGATTTCTATTATAGATGGCCACCACAATATCCCCGATGAAATTCCTTTAGGACTCTGCCTGATTCATATTTCAACAAACACTTTAGTAGAATCCCTCCAACATCTTTCCAATATAGATTCTTGTCAAGAATGCAGAATCTCAAAGATTTTATTTTAAGGAACCTTGCTTTGGTTTTTGTTAATCTAGGAGGAGCATATAAGTTATGTAAGACAAAAATTATGTCTACACACCTTGTTGATGTGCTGAAAACTTCTGAGATCAGTGGACTTGCATGCTCTTCCTATTCATCTAATCTTGTAATAAAATTGATGCCTAACACATTAAAATTGAACTCTTCCATGAGTTTTTCTAACCCTTTACCCCTAATAAGATTTGTTGGTCTGATTTCTATATCATATTCCAGAATGGTGGCAATCCATTTGCCCCTTCTGCCATCTAGATCTATTTGAGTGAGTATGTCCTTAACAACTACACTTGGGACTAAAGCAATAATGTGTGAATGCATAATATAAACCCTGAAATAATTTAAGTTCCTTTACCAATGAAAATGCCTATTTTTCCATGATGTTGTATTTCATATATTCATCTCTAAATGCTCTGCTGAAAAAGGCAATTGGTTTTTCATGTCCTTCAACATTCTTCTACAACAACACAATTGTTATTGTATGATCAGATGCAAAAGAGAATATCATGAAATCCTTTGTAAAATCAAGACTTACTAAAATGGGTGTGTGTTAATGCTTTCTCGACCTTAGTGAAAGAATACTTTGCACCATTATGCCATTTGATTTCAGTATCCTTCTTTAACATCTCATTTATTACTTTTAAGATTTCTGCCAAATTTGGTATAAATCTCCAAAGGAAGTTTATTTTTCAAATAAAGGATTGGACTTACTTTTTGTTCCTAGGGGGGTCTATTTTCAATATTGCTTCCACTCTATTAGGGTCAATTTTTATGCCATCCTTTGAGATGATATGTCCTAATGATTTTCCCTCTTCTATGCTAAATACCATTTTCTTATGGTTAAGAGAGATACCAAATTTTACATTTTTCGAAAACTCTCCTTAACTGGAGAAAATGCTCCTCATCTGTTTTTGAGAAGATAGTAATATCATCTAAATAAATATTCATCTACAAAGGAAAAGTCCATTTCTCTTTGGAATGTGCCACCAACATTCATTAGACTGAAAGGCATTTTCACATACATGAAAATTCCCCAAGGTGTTGTAAATGTTTTTTTCTCTTGGTCATCTAGATGTACTAGAACCTGATTATAATCAGAAAATCCATCGAATAGGAATTTCTTCCTGATCCAACTACCTTTTGTAGGATGTGGTCTATTTTTGACAAAGGATAATTGTCTTTCAGATAAGCTTTATTTAGATTTCTAAAATCAATACATAGTCTAATATCTCCAATCTTTTTCCTAGTAGGAACTAAGTTTGATGCCCATTTTGAAAACCGCAAGGGTAAAATGACTTTGGCATCATACAATTTTTTAACTTCTTTCTCAACTAGGGGCAAAAGCATTGGGCTGATGCTTTTAAGTTTTTTTCTTAAGGTTTATGGTCCTCTTTTATAGGAATTTTATGTTGTGTAATGGTGGTGGCATAGGACTTTAAATCCTCATAATTCAAGGAAAGTACATCTATGAATTATTTGAAAATCTATATATACTTCTACTTTTCAGCAGAAGGCAATGCTTTGGAAAACTTAACTATTTTAGGATTTTCTTTGGTTCCTATTTTACATTATTCCACATCGGTTCTAGTAGGTTCTATTTTAGGTTTTTTATCCACATCATTAAAATCAAATAACTCTTCCAAGGGAACTAACTCTCTAGGAAAAACATTATCCTTCAACTACAAAATTTCTAACTCTTCTTGATCTTTATCAAATTCATTCAATTCTACTTTATTCATAACCCTATGTACATTATTATCTACATCACAATTTATGTATATATTCGCGCACTTGAATTCATCCTTTGATTGCAAAAAAAATTCAATATGTTCATCATTACCAAAAACTTTCTAGTACCTAATATTATTTGAGACAGCTGGTCTGTTTTTAACTTCAACTGTGTACTGGTGACTTGGGCGATAAGGCATTTTTCAAGTACTATCTAATGTAGCCAAACCATTAACTATGATGTTTTGACCTCTTGGAATTACAGATAACTCATACTCAAGAAAACGTTTAAGGAAATCTAGAACAACATTCCTATAAGCCCTTAACCTTGAATGTTTAATTGAATATTCCCCTTTGATTTGTTTAATTATGAGTTTATAATATCCATGAACTGAAATTCTTTTGGCACCTAATCTTTTCAAAAGATGTAATCCTAGGATTAAGGCTTCATACTTAACTATATTGTTTCTACATTGAAATTTCAATTTATATGAATGTCCTTCGGCTTTTCTAGCTTGTGAATTGAAAACCCACACACCTGCTCCTGATCCTTCCTTACTTACAACCCCATCAAAATCCATGTTCCATAAAGGCTCATTTTCTTCATCCCATTTTACAATGTATGTTTTGTTTTCTTCCATCTCACATAAACATGTTTCTAGGTTAGGGATTTTTCCTTCTATACCTCCATCATTATACAAGATAAAAGAGTCTAGATCTAAATGGACTGAATACAAGGGATGGTTTTTTTCTCTATCTTTACTGCTAACCATGTATTTCATTACGGTTTCTCTAGAAAGTCTCCTAAGCTGACCCAAAATAGGTATGGTAGCATAACTCATATCCATTTGTAGGGTGCCTTGCAGCTTCCCCCCCATGATCATGAGAGTAGCATTCCATACTTTGGGGGTATGTTTGCCACTACGATATCCATAACTAGGCTTCTAGAAGGGATTTGAGCTAGGGTGACACATAGGTATTTAATGAGATTAAGGCATCTTACCTTGCTGGAATCAAATGAATACAAGTCTTTATATGGCCTAGTGATGTCAAGGTTCAATTTCTCCATTATGGCTTGGGGCATTAAATTGTGTGAGGCACCAGAGGTAAGCATGGAATTGTGAAGAATTTTATCAAGGATGTTGAGACTAAAATAGAAAGGGGGAACATTTCCATCTTGTGTATTTTCTTCTACCTCTGGACTAAATAGCAGTTCAAGCTTGTCATTAGCAAGGTTTACAGTATTTATTCCTTCTCCAACTTTTAAGGCTTTCATTACTTGTGTCTTGTATGCATTCTTCTTCATCAGTTCAGTGAGGGGGGTTGAAATTTTAACTTTAGCCAATTCATTTTCTATGTTGAAAGAGGTTTGTAGATTCTTTGTTTCCTTGATGCTCTGATCCTGTTTTTTAAGGTTTTATTTTAGAGTATCTTCTTTGGATTGACTAGAATAAGGAATAGCTTTAGTTTGACTACGAGTATGGATATTAGTCTGAGTTTTCTTTCGTTGATTATCAACAATATTTTTGGAAGGAGTATCAAATATTTTCTTCAGAGGAGCATCAACAATTCCTCTAATCCTCAAATTATATTTCCTATGCACTTCCATTATGGAATTCAGATAACCTTTTTTGTATTCTTCACACTCTAATGGAATTGTTTCTGGTTGTGAAAGCAGAAATTGATCTTGCTCTTCTTTAGTAAAAAAGATATGATCAATTTATGTTTCCCCAAACAAATTAATTTGGTTTTCCTCTAAATATTCTTTTCATTCCACTTCTTCTTCGGCATAGTTTTCCTAGAAAGGAGGCCTAATTTCTTGATCACTAGGGCCCTTATGTTCCCTTTGTTTTATCAAAAAGTGGATTCCTCCCGAGATTCTAATTTTTGTTTTGAGAATTTTATTGGTTATCCCTAAGAGGGGTTCTATCAACCATTTTCATCATCTCCATCATTCTTTCCATGGTTTTGACTAGGTTGTCTATTTTTAAGTCTAATCAAGAGGAGAAAGGTTCCTCCTTGATGGTAACCCTTCTTTCAGTTTTAAGCTTGGACTTTTTGGCTGATAAATTAGCCTCTACTATGACAACGTTACTTTGCATTTCTTCAAGTGTGGTAGGGTCTCTTTCTCTTAATTGGTAGGCCATGTCAACATCAAATCCTTCAAGGAAATGAATGAGGGTTAACCCTGGTGGGGGCTTTATAGTAGCGGGAATGGAATTATAGACTCGATTAAACCTATCACAATATTCTTCAACAATTTCATTAGGCCCTCTTTTTAGATTTTTATACTCATTTAAAACCTGGAGTAGATTCTTTTTAGTTTCCCATCTATTGAGGAAATACTAATGAAAGGAAGCAAGATCATTAATGGTAGCTGTTGTAAATATTTAAACCATTTTCTTACCTTTCCATTAAGGTTTTAAGCAAAAAGCCTCATCTTCACATCATCTTCATCAACCTCCTGAAGGTCAAACTAGTCATTAATTTTATCTACATTTTGTTGTGCAATGTTGGCCCCAGTGCCATCAAACTGAGGAATCTTACTTTGATAGTCTTGATTCATGTTACGTAATTGGGCAGGTAAAACAAGGGGAACATATCGAGCTGTCATCACTTGAATATGGGGATGAACAATGGATGAAATTGTGTGAGGTGTTGATGTGGAAGGGATTAACACAATTTGAATTACAGTTTGTGATGTTGATGGGGAGGTAGTGGAAATTGTTGAGGAGATGGAACTAGTGGAAACATGATGTAAAGATTGCCTAATGGGGTAAGAAACAGAGAATGAAAGGAATTAAAGTTCAACTAATTGATAGATGTAAGCTTTGTGGATAGCTTGATCTAGGTCTATCACTAGGTCTTCTAATTTTTCAAACTGATGGAGAGCTTCTTTGCCAAAATCCTAGTCTACAGACTAATGTTTAAATATGTATGGTCTTAACACTGACTCATCAATGATATTTTTAGCTGCAAAGATTTTAGACTTGGTTCTAAACAAACTGAGTTCAAAGGGTAGATCAAATTGAATATTTTTTATGGTAATCAAACTCTCTAGAAACGAATTGGCTCTAGGTAGAGGATTGTTACTCCCTTGACTTTCGGTCAAGATTTTCTTCCTTATCAATTTCTCAGGATTATCTAGGATATTGGGAGGATTCATATATGGATGAGCTCTGGTATGAATTCTTTTAGGAGTTAGACCTATATAGTATAAACACACAATTTCAAATATGTACAAATTTGACAACCTCAAAACATCTATTTCTGAAAAATAAATCTTAAATGTTGCTGAAATAAAGTTTTTTGAACCAGGAAAATAAAATTTCAAATGAACATATGTTCTTCCCTAGTATGGTTGATGGGATGTTATCACTCTATAATTTTTGAGGTTGTGGAAAAAATCACAGAGGTAACCACATAACCACTTTGGAAAGTAGGAATCTAGCACTTCCAGTTTCAAAGAGGGATCTCTCTTTATGATTTAGCTTTGTTTGACTAAAGGTATTAGGCTAGCTATTAAGTTCAGGTTGGGGTTTGTTGTGTTGTTAGGTTGAAACTGGGAAGAAAGGTCATTGGGAAAATGGAGTCACAGGTTTGGGATGATCAAATATAGAGTTTACAAGCTAAACTTATAGGGAAGGTTAGGCAAAATTAATTGGATCCTTTAAGATCTATGGTGTGAAGGAGAGGAAAATATTTAGAGATCCAATTAAAGAAACAAAGAAGTTAAGGATTTTGCTTTTAATCTTTAGTGGAAAACATAAAAATTATTCTTAAGCCAGAGACTGAGTGTACATTCAAACAAATTCTTTTCTTTATCTTCTTAGAATAATTCATATATTAGAATCACATATGAAAATAAAAATAAAACAAATTGACAAAGAAGGATGCACTTCACCGATAAAAATGACAAAAGAATCTTGTAATGATTCCACTGTGTTACTAAAAATATGATCAATGGTGGCTCTATGAGCTACTTTACAATACAAGCCATTTTCTTCAAAATGAGTCCCAACTCTTCATCATTCGATTTATGACTTACTTGTGGAAAATATGACAAAATATCTTGATCTAAATATCAAGATAAGATCCTAGAAAATATCTAACAACTGATTATAAAAATAGTACAAAAACTTAGGAATCTTCAAACTGCTGGAACTGTTGGTCCTTTTCTGAGGATGGCTGTTGATGACTAAGCCTCCAAATTTGCTGCATTGTTTGCCTTTCCATTGAAGATAAGAATTACTCAATTAATTCACATAGCTTCTCCCATCTGCCTTTAGTAGGGATAGAAAATTTGACTAATTTTCTATAGGCCTCATCGACATATGTGTACTTATGGAAAGTTGGTTTGATAATGAACAAATGTCTGAGCTCATGATTGATGAACAAGTCAAAATTTAAGGCCTCTAGGAATCCTTTCCCTGTTATGTTCCCCTTTATACCTGCAAATATTGACTTATCTTGGGAAATAGTGGATATTTTCTCTTGGTACTCTATCAAGCTCATAAGTTTATCTTCCCTACTAATCAATTTTGGTATACCTTTCCTGTTCATCACTTGCATCTTCTTGTGAAATCTTTGTATGTTGGTTGTCAAGTTGTAGCATAAGGTTCCTCTTGGTGTGAATTATCCTCACTTATAAAACAATCTTTGTCCTGTCTTGAATTCCCAACTTCTCTAATTCTTATCTATTTTTGGAATTTAGGACTTTAATAAGTGTTGTTGCATCCCCAGGCTTCTATCCTAAGTCTATTTTAATTTTCCTTACTACCTCATTAGACCTGTGTATCAATTCTTCTTTCTAACAAATAATTTGTATGGAAGGCCATATTTCTGTGATGGCTTCACCAATTTCTATCCATATATTTTCTTTGTCTTGGGCTAGAGTTTGACCCTAACTGATTCACTACGCAACTGCTCAATTTTAAGATTTATCTTATGGGATTTCTGCAACTCTACCACATAAACATTATCAATTTTTAACTTCTATTCTGACAGTGTCTTGAGCTGAGATTTTATCTTAACAATTTCATGTTCCTGAAAGGACAGATCTTCCATGGCTCTAACAAGCTCACTTGCAGAATATGATGTCTGTGTTGGTGCTGAAGTTGATGTAGATGCTCTTGGGGTTGTGGTCGTTGAGATTGGGACTGTTGTGAGTGGAACTATGGCCAATTGTGTTGTATTCTCCTTATCTTTGAGCAATTTCTCTAGTTCTACTTCCATGTCCATGATTTAGCTATTATGTTTAATAGCTATCTGAAACATATCTTCTTTCTGCTTTTCCATCTCTCCAACTTCCTTAGCATGTGGATCTTTTGTGGTAGGAAGTTTTAGTTGTTTTGTTAATGTTGCTATATCAACACACTTTCTTTTCACCAATTCTTCTACTTCCTTTACATCTTTTAGATTGTATCTCAATTTGATCACCAAGTATTCTAGTGACTTGATCCTAGTATCCTTCGCTAAGGATGAAATCCTTTCCAACGTTAGTTGTGATTGTGTATTGTTTAATGATACCTACAATATAGAAGTGGACATGGCAACATTTGTTAGTGTAGAATACCTTATTTCACTAGTTTGTTTGTGCATTTCTATTTGATCTATTGGATGGATCTACTCCATGTCAAAACTAAACACATATTCTTTGTAATTTGCTGGTGTCCTCAGGGTTGGCACTTTAGCTTCAAGGAATGCAATTTTCATTTTTCCCTTTTATGTGTCAAATGTTGAAAGGAGCATGTGTTGTGATGTAGTTGTCCACTTCCAAAATTGTGTGTATGTTGTGGCTTTCAGCATCTCATTCCTCTTTTTTATTGCCATGTATTTGGAAAAAATATTAGGCTCAGCAGTATCTTGAGCCAAGTCCCCTATTTGTGGTGTTTCTGGAAGATCTTTAGAAACAGAGGAAGATGGAGAGCCTAGAAAAATGTCCTCCTATCTTATACCTGCAAATACGTCTTCTGATGTTGTCAAAGTATTTTTACCTAACATGACTATAGTATTCTTCCCTTCCTCCTCCTGTATAAGTACATTGGTGGATTCTTGGCTTCTTAGTGTAGATTAAAAAATGCTTGGCTTCAATCTCTGTTACTAGAGAAGAATCCTCTTCTCTAGGATTTTTGTCATGCTTCTCCTTAGGGATCGGTGTCTGTGAGGTGGTTATAGATAAAATCTTCTCCTCTTCTTCCTACAAGGTGTTTTCGTCCCATTGGTCTCGTTTCATGTATTGCTCGATCTTTAGTCGAGGAGTATGTGTGAAGGGAATAGTCGTTTCCTCTACCCTCAACTTTGAAATCATACCAAAAGGGTCATAAAACCAAGTGAATCTTAGTTTGAAGTTTAGTTGCTTCAACAGTAAATTTGGTTCTTTAGCAGATGTTTTGGTATCGTACACAAAAGGTCCTACTTACACTTTGATTTAAATTGTGCCTTTTTCTTAGCTCCCACAAAATGTAGGTCATCCATATGTATCATTTGTCTGATGTATTCTAATGAGAACAGCCTCATGGGAACAAAATTTGTAGCCTATAGGGTGGAAATTCACACACATAGACTATGATCTTGGTGTAATTCTGGTATAAATACCAGTCACCTATCTTCACTCGGTCACTAAGATGCAAAACCTTCTTAATATCTTCTCCTATCCTAGTCTCCAAATCACTGTGTAGGAGACATATAAATATATACAATAACTAATAAACATATTCTATGAAAGTGAATTCTATGGAGTTTTTCCTAACAAGAGAGGTCCAATGTATGACTGATTGAGCACTACCCTGCTCATCCATCTTCTGCAAAGTGAAGGGCAACCTGACTGCTTGATAATAAATAAACATACAAACTAACAAAACAACATATTTGAAAGCTCCCTCTGTAGGAAACTTCATGAATTGCTCATGTATTTCCTATGCAATAAATTCACTGTAATTAAAAACAACAGGTTTCTCCCCAGTGGTAAAAATTGAGACCAAGCCAACAATGGCCTCGTCGATCCACTGATCAGAGTGATAACCAAGTAGGTATGAGACGATGTTGATGATCGGTTTGATTACCTCATGGAACATAGAAGATTAGTATGGAGGGTTTGTTTTAGGTAATTGGGCATCTCCAGGAAGAAATATTTCTAATATTTTCGCTCTTTGAGGGAAGGTTAAGTTCTCATAGAGCTCTGTCAGCAATTCCACTAAAAATGGCTTAAAAGGCTCTAAAATTGTCACTTGGAGCATTTGAGATATGGCTTCAGTTGTGATAGTGATCATAATTTCACTATTTTGGCTCATAATCGCTCTTTGGGAGGGTACATATCTCAAATGACACTAGGAGAATAGTTCAGGGAAGTGATGGGTCTGTGGGAACATGAATTGAGGGAGGGTAGACTCCCATAGATTCAATTCATTGCTTTGATCTAAGAATTTATGCTTCAACCAACTATGAAGTTCGAACAATTCAAAGACATAGTTAGTTTCAGTGATTTTATATTGCAGATCAACTAAGGGTAGATGATCCAGATCAATAAGAGCGGGTAGCATGATATTTTCCTCTAGTTTCTTCCCCTTGTCCTTAGGGTTTCTAATCTTAGGAGGAATTGTCAATATTTAGAAGTAACAATAGGGTGACGATGACAGTAGGATTACCTAGAATAGAAGGTTGAATGTAGATTGTTGGAGTGGGGTCTCTAAAAGCGATTGGATCACTGCCACTGAACAATTGTCTGGTTACTTCAATAACGTCGAAGGTTGAAATCTTGGACATGTTGTGGAAATAGAGGAAAAAGGAATTTGTGGTTTAATCATGCTTAATAAGGTAATTTTTAAATTACAGTTTGTTTTTTACCATTCGACTTTTACCGTTACAAGAAATGGATCCATTGTAAAGGGAGCGGGTGAAATTAATGGGTGTAACAGTTTATTGACATGGGTAGGGAGGTACCAAATTGCTTTCTATGGTTGGGAGTGAGACGGATTCTCGAGACGGGTTTAAATAGAAGGGAATATTAGGGGAGTGGGGTCCACTATGCTGAGGTGGAAGATGGTAAGTGGGGTCGAGAAGGGTGTCGTGGCAGATAGGGACTGGTGGGGAAACAAATAATCAACACCACATGATTTTTTGTAGGGAGGGGGGTGGGCACTATGAGTGAAAAGTTAAGGGGGGCTGCGAAATGATGTGGGGGTGACATGTAGCACGGATTTTGTACCCCCTCCCCATCCCATGGATAAAATTGAATGGAGCTCAGGGGGGCCTGAAAACACTTCCTTGTCATTGATTCGAGCGGGCAAGATCTTGACGGTTGATTTCCGCAAAGTTAATAATCCTGTCGGCAGAAATATTTTGTCATTTTGTCATAAAACTCAAACTAAAACCAAATACATTATTACAAATGGTTAATCGTGATTAAATGACACAATTAATTATTTTAAACCTAGTTAATTTATCCTAAGCATGATTAATCTATTCTAAAGGCACATTTTGATTTGTAAGCCCATTTATTTGTTTTTATAAAGTTTTTTATTATTTTTTCTATGTCAGTTAACCATGATTCAATGGTGTGATTAACTTCACTATTCAAACTTAATCATGATTAAATTGTGTGATTAATTTATTCACCCACCTAATTAAATTTATTTTCAGGCTAATCACATTTATACAATGTGACTAGACTAACTATTTCTAATTATCCTATTCATAATGTGCCATTTAAACAAGCTGCACACTTTATTTACAAAAATTATTACAGTAAAATTTCATGCAATATTGATTTTTCTTGGTGGTATTTAGACTTGCTCACCTAGGGGGACATTCTCATATATATTTTTCTCTTTTTGTTTTGTTTTTCATTTCTTTCTTTTCTTTCTTTATTCTATTTTTTTTGTCCCCTGCAATTTCTTTTTCTTTTTCTTTTTCTCTATATATATTTTTTTCATTTTCTTTTGGAAATAAATTTCAAACATAAAACATTATTTACATTTTTTAAATATAAATCATCAAGTCAAAAAAACTCATCCTATGAAATATTAGAACCTTATAGCACCCACCAGTAGAAATCACCCACTCCCTTGCATAGTTTCACTGGCACCTACTAGAAAGAAGCACCCACTCCTTTGCACAATCTCACTGGCACCCACTAGCAGGAATCACCCACTCCCTTGCATAGTTTCATTAGCACCTGCCAGCAGGAATCACCTATTCCCTCATATCAGTTTGATAGAACCAACAAGATGGAGTCACCGACCCACAAAACTAGTGTGGACCTCACTTTAATCCATTTTCAAATTGGATCCACTCCCTTTAACACAATTTTAAAATCAATACAACCTCTTCATGTAAATTCCTCTATGCTCAACAAAACATTCACTCCTTTATCATTAGCAACAATTATTTTGTCATCAACAAACACAATAATACTTTCAATAATACAATATCAATCTCAACAAGAACAATTAGTATTGTTACAATGTCATATTTTGAGTACAATGGTTAGACCAATACTAGTCATTGTCATCAAAAACTCTACATACTCATCATCTGAGTAACTAACTCTAGAGTACAATAGATAGTCAACAATCTCTAGCTCAAAAATCACTTCAACAAGCAAGATTTTCATAAAAATTCATCGACATATTGGTTACAACAAACCCTAAATAGAACCTCTGACTCTTAATCAAAAATATATCAACAATATCAAGCTTAGGAACATATCCAAAAAACAAAAAAAACCCTGAAAATCAACCAAGATATTCTTGCAGATTTGGCATCAACAACATTCTCAATTTCATTAATACTACAACACTGACTACCAAGTATGTTTTATAAGGTTCTCTCACAAGATAAGATGAATATCATGTAGCACAAACCCTCGAGCATATCTTACAATATCATAGTCATCATAACAACCACAACATACTCAAAACTGACTCAACATGTGGTCGTAGTACAAAGCATGGACAATAAAGAGCAACAACATAATCTTGTAGTTTTGGTATCATCACTTAATCCATCATCACAAAAACTCATCTTCTATCAAACCTCATCCACATTAGCAGAAATATTTACACTAAGTAACAATAGTATCACTAATGTCGTTGATAACCAAAGACCAAATATTTGGAAAAAGAAAATTAGTCCTTCAACGTAATGATTGATATAGATAATTGTTCAAGACACATGTAACCCTCCATAAAGATTACAAGATAATGTCCTTTTACAATTTTGGCAAAATTGATCACCATACTCTAACAAAGTACATGATTTGTTAAAACTGAGATTTGGTCCTGTAAGTAACAACAAGTTTAATAATCTTTTGTTCTATCATTCACACAACAACTCACCTTAGCCAGACATGTAGAAAACCCTGTATATTCACAAGTTCATGTAATGTACTAAAACAAGAGACAAGGATCTACTTCTACTCTTTACAGTGGAAGCCCTTAAAAATCGAGCAAACAATAATCAATAGAGGAAGAGAATCAAAGGCACATAACACAATAAATATCCATGGAAAGCCACAACTCAAAACCCCACTATTTGTTTTGTATCAATTTCGAAAATCAAGATGAACTTACAATGCTTGTTCTCTCTAAAACAATCGCATCACTTGGAAAAATTCAATCTCCAACTCCTAAGTAAGCTCAAGGCCAAATCTTAGCCAATTCACAAGCTCTCCAAGTCTCTATTCCAATGTGTAATTCCCATGAAGGATAGCTTGTATTTAAAGGGAAATAAAGCCTCTAAAAAAGCACAATCCCTCAAGGATCAGTTCTTGATTGCATGCACTATTAGTGCAACTACAAAAAAATCTAAAACAAATAGTACAATGTCCCTACACTCCAGTCTCAACTGGGTCATTCTTAGAATCAACATGCATGAGTTTCTGATGGTGGAATCTTCAGTTATCTATAGTAGCACTAATTAGGTCACCAATGTCCCAACTGACTGTATACTCACTATTATTAGTTCCTAAAACTGATTGGAACTAATTTAACTGGACTTAACTCAATAAACTAAGTTAACTAATTACAAGTCATTCATAACTTGCCCTTAACTCCTATAAGTTAGGGAGAACATATACATGTCTTCTAAAAGACTTCCAATTCGAATTTCCTAAATTAATTAGGTTAATTAAACTTAACTAATTATTTTCAAATTGCTATGATAAAAGAATTCTATTTTAATTCACAGTTTAATTCAGGGAAAA
The DNA here is from genome assembly GCA_000404065.3 of Pinus taeda. Taxonomy (NCBI): domain Eukaryota; kingdom Viridiplantae; phylum Streptophyta; class Pinopsida; order Pinales; family Pinaceae; genus Pinus; species Pinus taeda. The sequence goes on from APFE031582301.1 coordinate 31,590, forward strand.
ATTAAACTTGAATTTCTTGTTGCCATTTCTCAACACTCCCTCTCAATAACAAAGGGATTATCCACTACCCCAATCTTGTCTCTGTGAAATTCAAATTTACATCTTGGCAATGCCTTTGTCAAGATGTCAACGTCTTTCTTCTCCATGGGAATGTAATCTAACAACATGATCCGCCTCAATACACAATATCTAATATGATGATATCAGATATCTATATGCTTGGACTGATCATGAAAATATGGATTTTCAAAGAGTTTGATACAACTCTAATTATCACAATAAATCATTGTTTGATCCATCTACTGACCAAACAAACCAGCCAGAATCTTCCTTATCCAGGTAGCCTCACATGTTTCTTGACTTGCAACCATGTGCTCTGTCTCTACTAAATTGAGTGCAACCGATCTTTGTTTCATGTTGTACCAAGAAACTATTGCTAACGCAATAATAATATCCTTCCTGATGTGCTCTTCCTATCAAATGGACTCCTTGCCCAATCTGCATCAGTGAAGCCTTGAAGCTTCACTCCCTCTGTTCATCTGTACCACAACCCAAACTGAGTAGTGCCTATGAGGTATCTCAATACATGCTTTTCTGCCTTCCAATATAGCTTGGTAGGAACCATCGCATGACTAAGTTGGTTAACTTCATAACACATATCTAATCGTGTGTTCACCAAATACATGAGTGAACCCACAAGCTTTCTGTAAATAGTAGCTTCCACTACTTCTCCTGAAGTAGCATCCTCCTTCCTCCAGTTACCATCTAGAGGAGTCAACATGGGTTTACTTATCTCCATGTGGAATCTCCTGAGTATCTCATTGGCATACTTTCCTTGAGAAACAAACAACCCCCCATCTCCCTACCATACCTCCATGCTAAGAAAGTAATGCATGAGCCCCCCGTCCTTCATCTCAAACTCTCTTTCAAGGTCCTCCTTTCAATATTTGATGAGCTTCTCATCACCTATCAGTATGAGATCATCTACATAAAGTACAATGATCAAAATCTTACATTCCACTATAGGGTCATGGAAAAGGTATGCATTTACTATTAAACTCATTATCCTCTTCCTTTATTCTAATCCTTTCTGTATCTCAATGCGCTAATCTATTAAGGAATTACAGTAAGAAGGAATAAATTATCTGCAGTTGCGACTTAACTAATTATTACCTTCCTTTATGCAAGAAAACAACACAAGGGACAAATGTTGTTCCCTAAGAAGGAACAACAAGAATCGACAAGCTAAGGAAGGATCGTGACAGTTGCAAATATAGCCAAAAGCAAATCAGCAGGATCAGCACAAGAAAGGAAACGATGTCTAAAGACGGAAAACTGTGTGAATCCCTTAGGATCGAGAGATCAGGAGGGATCACATTTATCACTTATCTTTGTACCCTTTCCAATTATATAAAGAGATGTTTTGTGAGAAGAAGGGGAGGAGCAATTTCTATATTATTGTAATTGTAATTGTAATTGTATTCACAGACTCTCATTGTCAAGAAGAACACAAATATATTGTAATGCTCATTCAGTTTGATGATTAATATATAATTAAAGTTGTTGTTCCCTTGCGTTTCATGAAGTAACTTAGCAGTGTTTCGTTGGTGGCTAAGGGCTCGGCTTCTAGTGGATTCAACTGCTCTTCTTGTGTCATACATTTCCAATTCTCGCAAGTGTGATGGTTTGATAGTATTCTTGCTTTCTGTGATTTTATCACTACACCGTTTATTATTTTCCAGTATTGACAAAAGCTCTTTATTTTATATAATTTGTAGGATTGTCATTGATTCAGTTTGCTTTCATTTCAGATCAAGTTTCTTAGATAAATATTCCACGTGATATAATCAACTGTAAAGAGTATTAACTATTGTTGTTGAAACTCTCATAGTGATATTCATTCGCTATTTAGATTAATTATTGAGGATTGGGTTTGATTTAGATTAAATCAGTTAAAGAGGGACAAGTTATCACTAGTGTACTCTCAATTGATGTTGGTGTTACTTTGATGAATGCAAGATTTGATTTCAGGATTGAGTTTTCTTTAATTGCAATCAAAATTTACTGGATGCATCTGTTTACTCTTGTATTTAAAAGATCTATACTGCAATTTGGAAACATTACTCTCTAAGTAAATAGCAGCCACACATTGTGTACACTCTTGAAATAAGAAGACTTGCCCGGTTTGATAATTAATGTGAGGATAATTAGGAGTTTAAAAGGAACCTTTTATTGACCAAAATTTTGGTGCTGTTTTCAGGGAATGGGATGCCCTGGGAAGTCTGATGAGATGCCACTACATCCGCAATTGGTCATTGAACCTTTTGAACGATGGGTGTTAGACTTCATTGGTCCAATAAACCCATCATCTAATCAAAAGACATAAATATTCGTCGCAACAGAATATGTGACTAAATGGGTGGAGGCAAAAGCATTACCAAAGGAAACATAGGATTTGGTAATCCACTTTCTTTTCCAACTATTCATGCGATATGGCTTGCCTAGAGAAATAATCATGGATAGAGGGCCACAATTTATAGGCCATAAAATTGCTGCAACATTAAAGAATCATGATATCATGCATAGAATCATAACTCCATACCACCCGTAGGCAAATGGCCAGGTAGAAAGCACCAATAAAGTAATCGAGGCAATACTCACAAAGACAATTGCGTGACCCAAGGAAAATTTTAAGAACCCCCCCTAAATTTACATGTATAATAAATGGGCGAATCTCCACGGTATATAGGAAAAATGGAAGGCGATTTTATCAATAATATGATATGTGTATATAATTTTTTGGCGAATCTCTCACCAGGCATGGCGAATATTTTACTCAATTATAAAATATTGTGTTTATTGAACACACAAATGAAATCATTGCATTTCTTTAAAATATCTTTTGAAATCAAAATTACCAAAATTACATATGGATAATCTAGTGGCTGTAATATAAAATTCAACTGTGCCATTCACAGAAAGCATGAGAAAAAACTTAATGCTATATATAAAACCAAGAAAAATCCAAATTCATCACTTCTAGGGACCTCATAACCACCCTACCAAGACACAAGTATGTTCCTATTTGTAATTAGAAAAATTACCCAAATTACAATCTGTTTACTCCACTTCTAGGGACCTTGTAACCATCCTACCAATACACAAGTATGTTCTCATTTGCAATTAGAAAAATTACCCAAATTACAATTTGTTTACTCCAGCATATGTTTGAAAGTTATAGAAGGATGACTAGTGCAATCAATCCATTCCTTTTAGCTCTGGATTTGTTTCAGTTTAAAATAGAAGTATACAAATATACTTGTCCAATGTCTATGCTTTAACCATTCACCTTAAGATGTTTTTACAATATAATTTCCTAAGTCTATTTAATATCTTCATTATCATAAAAACCAACCTATATCCATCTTAACTCCACATCTACCACTCTTAGGGGGATGAAATCTATTTATCCCTCTGAGCACTTGGTAGACCCAGAATTAAGATGGATCTAAGATAGAATTTCCCCTTTAAATAGTCTATGCTCACATGAATACCATGGGTCAATACCATGGGTTATCATAAACCTGGAGCTTAAAAATTACTATTGGTAATTTATAAAAATTAATAGTTGATTTTTATTTTATTTTTATTTTAACCAAGCTAAAATGTTTAACATACATTAAATTACAACATCCATTAAATATTTTTTCACTCTATGCTAGTTTGCATATCACGATATTTGATACCTCTCGGG
>APFE031582301.1:35862-174600 GCA_000404065.3 Pinus taeda
TATTTTTATTTATTTACCATACCTTTTGAGTAAGTATAAAAAGACATTTTATTTATTTACCATACCTCTCATTTATTTTTATTTTTATTAATTTACCATACCTCTTTTATAAATATGGTATTTGGGCATTTGGCCCATAGGATTCACTTAAATAAAACTATTCTTGAAAATGGGCGAATGGATTCACTTAAATAAAGCCTATTCTTGAAAATGGGCGAATGGAAGGTTGTAACTCCTAATTTCAAGGGCTAAATTTACCTTTTTTACCCTCTCCCTTAAAATAAGGTGGGCTATTTGAGGTGATTTGTAAAAATGTACTATGGTACAAAATATTCGCCCACTAAAAATTTAAAATCCATTAATTTCGCCAAACGGCGAACATTCGCCCCTAAAATCACCCCTAGTTGCATCACATAGATTTGACTGGGCTACCCGATTGCCAGAAGCCCTCTGGGCATACCGCATGACATGGAGAAATACCATGGGATATTCCCCATATCAGCTAGTGTTTAACAAAGAACCTATCTTCCTAATTGAATTTGAAATCCAGACACTGAGAATAGCTCAGGAGGTAGGCTTGGACTTAAATGAAGCATAGATTAATAGGCTACATCAAATCAATGAATTGAATGAAATCCAGCTATCAACTCTTCAGCACATTGCACTGATCCAACAACAAAGAGCGAAATGGCATGATCCCCTTATCAAGAAGAAGATCTTCCACGAAGGAGATTGGGCACTCCTGTATGATTCTAGGTTCCAGGACTTTCCAGGAAAAATCCAAACGAGATGGTTAGGGCCTTATGAGATACAAGAGGTGCACGATAGTGGCCCCCTCACATTAGCCAACATTGATGGGTCTAGCTACTCTTTTAAAGCAAATGGACATCGAGTATGACTTTATCACAAACCGCTTACCAAGGAGTCCTTTTGCCAACAATTACGGGAAGATTCTACCATACAAATTCTTGCTGAGGAGGGCAACCCATCCATAGCATCAGCCCAATGAATAATTATTTTTCTTTTGAAATTTGTACATAAAATTTCCTTTCTATTTGATTGAATTTTCTTGTACAAATTGTATATAAGTTCTTTTTTTTCTACTTTTCCTTTGTTGTTCGCTCTAGGAAATAGCTGTTGTTCCCTCCAAGGAATAGCTATTGTCCCCTCTAAAGAGCAACAATGTTTGTGTTGATTTTCTTCTTGTTGTTCCCTTTCAGGAACAACTATTGTTCCCTCTAAGGAACAACCACTATTCCCTCTAAGGAACAACAATTTGGTGTGCAGATTTTTCTTGTTGTTCCCTTTAAGGAACAGTTTCTGCTCTATCCAAGGAACAGTCTTTGTTCCCTCTAAGGAACAACAATTTTGCGAGCAATTTTTCACTTCTTTCTTTTCGTGTTGTTCCCTTTAAGGAACAATTGTTGTTCCCTCTAAGTAACATCAGTTTCGTGTTTTCTTATTATTCCTTTTAAGGAATAGTTGTTGTTCCCTTTAAGGAATAGTTGATGTTCCCTCTAAGGAACAATAATTTCGTATGGATTTGTTTTCCCGTTGTTCCCTTTAAGGAACAGTTGTTGTTCCCTCTAAGGAACAATTGTTGTTCCCTCTAAGGAACAACAATTTCGTATCTAGTTGTTTTATCGTTGCTCCATCTAAGGAATAGCTATTGTTCCCTCTAAGGAACAACTATTGTTCCCTCTAAAGAACAGCTGTTGTTCCCTCTAAGGAACAACAATTCCATGTGTCTTTGTTTTTTTGTTGTTCCCTCTAAGGAACAACTATTGTTCCCTCTAAGGAACAACTATTGTTCCCTCTAAGGAACAACAATTTCATGTGTATTCATTTCCTTGTTGTTCCCTCTAAGGAACAGCTGATGTTCCCTCTAAGGAACAGAAATTTCACATCCAATTTTTTCTTTCTTTTTGCTGCTCCTTATAAGGAACATTCATTGTTCCCTCTAAGGAACAGTCATTGTTCCCTCTAAGGAACAACCATTGTTCCCTCTAAGGAACATTGATTTTTTTCGGCATGTATTTCCTTTGTTGTTCCCTACAGGGAGCAATTGTTGTTCCCTCTATGGAACAACAGTTTCAATGTGTAGTTTTTATTCTTGCTATTCCTCTTAAGGAATGGTTGTTCTTCCCTCTAAGGAACAACACTTTTGTGTATATATCCTTTTGTTATTACCTACAGGGGACAACACCATCTATTTGTATTTTTCATTTATTGTTCCTTACAGGGAACAATTGTTGTTCCCTCTAAGGAATAACACCTTTTTGTGTGTTTTTTTCTTGCTTTTCCCTATAAGGAACAACACTCTTTGTGTGAGGTTTTATTTTGAATAAACACTTTGTGAATATCATCTCTTTCCTTTGCTCACTTTATGATCCTCTATAGGGCAAGTATACAAATATATAGGTAAGGATACAAAATCTGAAGTTTACTGGAACAAGCAAATTGAATATTATAATATTTAATGAGATTCCTTTGTATTGATCAAAAAAGGGAGAACAAAACCATCTATAGCACTTCACTATCCTTATTTTCACTTAAATTGAATCAATTGATTATTTGTACCATGCTAGTTCTTCGTTAACACCTATAATTCTCTCTGTTCTTTATCATCAAATAAGGTTAAAGGCATACTTTTTTTTTCTATTGATATGTTCAGACTTCTTCTACCATCCCTACTCTTAAGGAGCATTGAGCCACCCTCTATATATAAATAGGAAGTGTTGTTCCAATAAGAAAATAAATAAATAAATATATACATATGTTTACTATCAATTCTATGATTTTTCAGATAGAGGATAGGGGGTCTCATCATGAGCCAGCCTACCATGATCATAAGGAAGCAGCAAAGTGGCATTCCCACTATGGCCACTACAACAGGGATATGATCCAATGGATGCATAAAAAAAATAAAGTCCTTGGAACAGGAGGTCTCATCACGAGCCAACCTGCCCACCTTTCGCTCCTTCCTAGTGAATGGCAATGTATTCATCTGGATACCAAGCCAGTACATTGGTTTCTACTCTGACCTCATAATGCACTTTCCTAATTATACATAGAGGATCATGGTTCCAAAAGGTGAAAAAGAAACTCTGTTGAGGTTATAAACACCTGTGGGCAACATAAGCACTGTTGATGGTATTGGAGTCTTATTTTTAACATCAATAGTTATTATAACTCTCTTTTCTTATTTTTTACCATTACTACAGAGATTTTGTTCCTAATTTATTTTCAAACATTTATGCATGCGATATCTTTTTAAAAAATCAATCATAGTAGTTTAAGTGGAATGATGACGGAAAAGTATCTTTCCTATGCCCGATGTCCTTTTTCCTTTTCAAATCATCTCTCGTCATCTCCACACCTATTGATAATTTTTGTTATATGCATTGATTTCAACACTCTGATATATTTTGTGATCCTATCATTAATATGTGTACCTTGCCACTTTTATCACCCCTGTACTTTGCCGCTAGCACGTCATTCCTTCACTCATTCAGTCAAAGGTGACCTATCATTTTAAAGGGGGGAGAGGAGCAACCTTCAGTGTATTTATGTATGTGTGTCAGTCCTTTATTCGATTGTGAAGGGAAATACGAAATTCCATAATTACAGAGTAAGTCATGCAATAGCAAGTCCTAGTTAACGGTATTCATGCTTGTAAAGTATCATCCGAAAATAACCATGATAACAACTTGTTGTTTCGTCACTCAGCTCTATCTATTGCTGTGATATCTCTTCTACACTAATTGTTTGTAGAATCTAGGCAGTATGGGAAGAAGAACAGTATGCAAGGAACCACTAATACTGGATATTTTTGATGCAGCCAGAGAAATTCTCGCCCGAGCTGGGTGGATAACATATTTCACATGGTTTCAACAACCCAACGAAGAAATTGCTATTGAATCCCTACAAAATTTACAGAACGGGTAATCTATGATAAGAGGGAGGCAAATCACAGTGTCATATGTGGTGATAGCTAAAGTGTCCAGATTACTAACAGAAGGACCCGTATGGGCTAATAAAAGATTAAAGTTGTAGGATGCTATTGTAGTCTTTAAGGACGAGGGACAAAACCTGATCATCAAAGGCAAAGGAGTTCGACCATCATCCCTTGGAGAACCATGGGGAGAGCTAGCCAAAGTCGTCTAGAACTACATCACATGTGATGGGCAAAAAGACGTGGTAAGGCCACATCAACTTAAACTCCTAACAGTTTTGAAACAAAAATGTTCTGTAAATTTGCTTGCATATTTCAATTTCCTATTGCATGACACTACTCGAAGCATGAAAAAATACCAAAATATAGAAACTATCATGAGCCACCACTACTTGATTAGGCTGAGAGTAAGTTACAACCTTACCCAACAAAAATCAAGTTGGGAGGAATTAGTATTTTCCATCGAAGGGGGCCTAGCTCTACCTATGCCTAACCCTGTTTTGAAAAGGAAGAGGACTACCCTTATAGAAAACACTCCCCAAAAGTGCAGACATTCTGCTCGACTGAAGATAGACTTAGGAGTAGCCAAAAACCCCCAGGCAGTATCAGCCAGCCCATAGAATTTTCTAACCCGAGAAGTCAACAACAATTGCCGATAGAAGGCCAAGATAACCCTCAGTCGAACCATAGGGAAGAATCAAGGCATTCTGGAGAAGAAGAAAGAAATGAATTAGAAATCCCCTCAACATAAAATCCCCCAAGTGATTTACTGCATGATATCAAATTGGCCCAGATTTTGGCCAATATGAATGATTTCATACAACCTGAAAGCTTGCTCAATTTGAACATTGGAGCAACCCAATCTGTAGAGAACTCTAGCCACAATAGAATTATATCAGAAAACATAAGTTGTGAAGCAGAAACAAGGACAAAGACCACTCAAGAAGAGGTGAACAACTTGGTGATATGCCTCTAGAAGAACCCAGTCAGGAAGGCCTAAATATAGAGAATGTAGGCCAAACAGGAGAAATAGAAACAAACCAAGGAGAGGACACAATTCTTTTAGAGAAAAACCAAGATGAGCAACCGAGCTTGTTAGGAGTAGAGACAATTAACAGAATAGTTATTCCTCCTAAAAAGCAGAAAAACAAAATTAAAAAGCTTAGGAAGAAACAACAAAGGCTACGGAAAATAGTAAAAAGGCTCAGGCGAAAGATAAGAAAATTAGTAGCGAGGAAGGTCCTAGATAAAACCCCAGAAACAATAAACACAACCGTTCAAATTGAATTACATGAAACAAAATCTACAGGGACTCAAACTGAGCCCATACTCACTGAACTTGTTAGGGAACAACATGCAATTTTTGTAGAAGCAGCTACCCAAACAGAGGCTATACCTTCTCATGACTTAGGTATTCAGACGGAGATGGTACCGTCCTACAACACAACTACCCAGATAGAGGCTTAGGCCTCCTACAGCAAAGAAACACAGACAATAGGCATCCATTCTCATAGCAAGGGTACATAGACAAATACATGAGCCAAAGATATCATGATGAGCAACGACCCCAGTAGAGTGAATCTTCAAGAAGATTTAGCCCAGGCTTAGCTTACCATAGAATGGCTTGAGCTGGAAACTGTCTCCCAGCAAAAATACCAAGAATTATAGAGGCAACTTTGGGACATGAATACATCAGAAAGTGAGACGTTTGATAAATATCGAAAGGTAGAAGAAAGAATTGAGAAAATGAAGCTCAAATTAGAGAAGGTCATGGGTCAAATGGATATTATTTTCTCATTGTACACTTATGTCTTGGCATGTAGATCCCATGCCAATAATTATGCTTTATTTTTTCTAGAAAGATACTTGCAATTGAAAATCATAGCCATCAGGGTTGGAAAACCTATAGAATTAAAGACAATTGAGGATTTCATAAACTATTGCAAACAACATGGGGTAAAAGTTCATAGATTGTTGTGTGAATTTTATTTACATAATTTTGTATTAGAGGAAGAAATCGAAAAGGACCCCAGTCCTTTTGTGGGGGATGTGCAATTCCAAACTTTTATTTTATTCGTTGTTAATCAACTGAAATGGTTCAAGGATCATAACACATTCTAGAGGCAGGAAAATGCACTGGACCTTTGGGTCAGAGGTGAACCAAAAGACCCATTACAAATGCTGGCCAATCACAAAAATTTGATGAAAAGGGAAGGAGTAATCAAAATTTGGGGGCCTATTTAGAAAGAGATTGTCCAGAAGGGAGTAGAATGCTTCCTCTTCATTCAGGAAAGCTCTTTGGTTGCAGCCAAGTTCAGGTGGACAATTTCCAATAGCAATATACAGAATATAGAGCCATTTAATTATAAAAAATTTAAATTGGTTGCAGAATGCTTTGTCACTTATAGAAATCTCACCTTAAGAGAAGGTCCTTATTAGCTAGGTTGTCGGTTCCACAGCCCTATTATTTTATCTCTTGCTGAAGGGTACAATGCTATATATGAACTGTTTGAAGGACAGACAGGGCACATCTTTGAGCACTTGGCCAAGAATCATGGTTTTAGACAGCTTTACAACATCCCTTCTCCAGCTTATTCCTTGACTGCTTTGCTTACAACCTACATGGTTTTCATGAGGACATGAAAAAGGGTAAGCAAGGGAGTATGTTGGGTCATGGAAAAGGTATGCATTTACTATTAAAATCATTATCCTTTTCCTTTATTTTTATCCTTTATATATCTCAATGCGCTAATCCATTAAGGAATTACGGTAAGAAAGGAAGAAATTATCTGCAGTTACGACTTAGCTAAATATTACCTTCTTTTATGCAAGAAAACAACAAAAGGGACAAATGTTGTTCCCTAAGAAGGAACAACAAGTATTGGTAAGCTAAGGAATGAACGTGGCGGTTGCAGACATGGCCAAAAGAAAATTAACAAGATCAGTGTAAGAAAGGAAACAATGTCTGAAGTGGAAAACTATGTGAATCCCTTAGGATCGAGAGATCCTAAGGGATCACGTTTATCACTTATCTTTGTACCCTTTCTGATTATAAAAAGAGATGTTTTGTAAGAAGAAGGGGAGGAGAAATTTCTGTATTATTGTAATTGTAATTGTATTCACAGACTCTCGCTATTGAGAAGAACACAAATATATTGTAATGCTCATTCAATTTGATTATTAATATATAAGTAAAGATGTTGTCCCCTCGCATTTCCTAAAGTAACTTAGCTATGTTTCATTGGTGGATAAGGGCCCGACCTCTCATGGATTCAATTTATTTTCTTGTGTCATACATTTCCAATTCTCGCAAGTGTGATGGTTTGATAGTATTCTTGCTTTGTGTGATTTTATCGCTACACTGTTTATTATTTTCCAGTATTGACAGAAGCTCTTTATTTTATATAATTTGCAGGGTTGTCATTGATTCAGTTTTCTTTCATTTCAGATCAAGTTTCTTAGATAAATATTCTTCTTGATATAATGAACTGTAAAGAGTATTAACTATTGTTGTTGAAACTCTCAGATTGATATTCATTCATTGTTTAGATTAATTATTGAATATTGGGTTTGATTTACATTAAACAGTTAAAGAGGGATGAACTATCACTACTGTACTCTCAACTGATGTTTCTATTACTTTGATGAATGCAAGAATTGATTTTAGGATTGATTTTTCTTTAATTGCAATTAGAATTTACTAGATGCATCTGTTTACTCTTGTATTTAAAAGATCTATACTGCAATTTAGAAACATTACTCTCTGAGTAAATAGCAGCCACACACTGTGTACACTCTTGAAATAAGAAGACTTGCCTGGATTGATAATTAATATGAGGATGATTAGGAGTTTAAAAGGCACCATTTATTGACAAACATCCACCACTATGTGATACAGGTTTTCATCTTCTTCACTCTTCGTGAAGCCCAGCCCTGTGAAGTAGCTATCTATCCGAGTGTACCAAGAATGGGGTGCCTGCTTCAGGCCATACAACACTTTCTTGAGTCGACAAACATGCGACTCATGGTCCAAGGTTTCAAAAGCTTCAGGTTGCTCTATGTACACCTCTTCCTCGATCGTGCCATTGAGGAAGGTAGTCTTCACATCCATCTGATGGATACTCCAACCCATCTGTGTAGATAGTGCCAAAATAGATTTGATAGAACCTTGCAACAGGAGAAAGGTCTCATCATAGTCAATCCCCTCTAGCCATGAAAAGCCATGGGCCACAAATATGGCCTTATGCTTCTCCACACTACCATCTACAGCTTTATTTACCTTGTAAATATAACTAGAGCTCACAACTGACTTGTCCTCCAGTCTCGGGACCACATCCCAAACATTGTTTCAAACTATGGAGTCATACTCCTCCACCATCGCATTAACCCAAACTGGTTGTTGCATTGCTTCCTGAAAGGAAGATAACTCTATCACAACACATGCACCCATAAGTGCCATGTATCTAGTGTACCTCTATGGTGACCCCCTTTGTCTGTGTTGAGAAGAGGGTGCTCCCACATTCTCCCGTGCATCATCCAACAATCTGTTAGCATCTCTAGTGCACTTTCTTCCCTCTCTAGAAGACTCTACCTGAGTGGATGTCACCACTCCTGGAACCTTTGCATGTGGCTACTCCACATCAATATAAGGCTCCTCAACGTTAGGAACTAAATGTTTCTCCTTCACATGTAGCTCAAGCTCCCTCGCAAGGGATACTTGCATGGCTTTCTCCTCTTCAAACTTGACATCCTTGCAAACCATTGGCATCCAATTGGGTTGCATTTACACCCGATAGTTGTGGGGAGTATTAGTGCACCCCACAAAGATCCCCAACTCTATTTTGGCTCAAGCTTATTTCATGCATCTTTGGTCACATGGTAATAAACGGATGACCCAAAAGTCCCGAAGTGACCAATATCCGGCCTCTTACAGGAATAAGCTTCCTCTGGTGTTTTAGTCTCAAGTATTTGATGTGGGCTATAGTTCTAAACATAAATCATTGTGTTGCATGCCTTAGCCCACAAATGTATTGGTGGGCCCTAATCATGCAATATCGCCCTTGCTGCCCCTATTATGCTCATGTTCTTCCTCTCGACAACCCCATTTTGTTGAGGGTTATGAGGTGTTGTCAACTCTCATTTAATCCCTTCTGCTACACAGAAGTTCTTAAACTCATTGGATACATATTCTTCGCTGTTATCAATTTGTAGAGCTTTAACCTTCTTACCTAACTCTTTCTTGACCAATTCTTTGAATTCACAAAACTTTGTGAATGTATGATCCTTTCTCTACATGAAAAATATCCAGAATTTATAAGAATATGTACAAATATAACATAATACATGTATTTGGCAGTGGATACTATCGAGAATGGTCCACACACATATAAATGGACTCTGCTCAATTGTTTTTATCTCGAAAGGAATACTTGGTGTATTTTCCCAAAGTACAACCCTTGCATGTATCAACTTGCTCAGGTGTACCTTTGGGAAGACCGGTATAGATTTGTTGCAATATCTTCAAAGCCCCATGATGCAAGTGTCCCAATCACCTGTGACACAACTCACCAACATCTCGGCTCAACATCCTTTCTGCTTTTGAACTCAAAGAAGCATAATCCTCTACCTCTATCTTATAGAGATTCTAAACTCGAATCCATATCTTCTTTACTTGACCCATGGCTATGTGTTGAAGGAACGCCTTTCCTTTAGAAAATATCACATCAGAGCCTCTATCCTCAAGCATGGTAATGGATACCAAGTTCTTTGCCAGTTCAGGTACATGCATAACATTCTTCAAGGTCAGTGGAACCACATGATCCCTCTAAAAAGTAATAGTTCCCACACTAGTAACACTATACTTACTGTCATCACCCATCTCGATATGCATCTTGAGATCCTTCTCCTCTAGTTCACTGAATAAATCTTTGTCTCCAATCATGTGGAAAGAAGCTCCATTGTCTAAGTACCAGACACTTCCCATCATTGAAGACACCATGCATGTAGTGAGAAAATGGTCCTATTTGATTTGGGAGGCTAAAGCCTCACCCACCATTCCTCCTAAGGGCTTCTCCTTGGAATTCTTCAAATGGACAATTTGTAGCAAAGTGACCCATCTTGTGACAATGAAAGCATTTAACTTTCATCATGTCCTTCTTCTTACCTCCATGATAATAATATGATTTGGAATGAGAAATTTTACCTTTCCCTTTCCTTGCCTTAATCACTAAGGCACAATTCTCTTCATCATTTGTCCTTGATGAAGAGCCATCCCTGGTGTTCCTCCTGATCTCATCTTGCATCAAATCTGACCATAGTTGTTCCCAATCTGACAGCTTCTCCTGACCATTGACAAAGTCATGATAACTATGCCAACTCTTTGGGAGTCCAAGAAGATCAAGACTTACCATATCCTCCTCAGAAATTGTGATTCCAACACTTCTAAGTTCATCCTGGCATCGGGTGAACTTGGTCAAGTACTTTGGAATCATCTCGCCTTTCTCCATCTTGATTTTAAGAATTTATCCTTCAGCGCCAATTTCCTTTGATCACTGATATTCTTATACAAGTTCATCAATGTTTTCCACATAGCATGTGGAGTTTCCTTTCCATGGAGACTCAAGACAATGTGGTCTCAAACTCCCTTAAGGATTATCCACCTTTCCTTTTCCAGACACTTCTTCCATTCAGCCAAGTCATGTGCATCCGTAGCCGCTGGCTTGGGGACTTCTTAATCAATCAATTCCTTCAAGCCATTATCTTCTAGCACAGCCTCCATCCTATCCCTCTAGGATATAAAATTTGAGCTTCCTTCTGAGGCATACTCAAGCCTCAACCCATGGAACACCATCTATCAATCCTGAAGTATGTATGCAAATTTGAATTTCACCTGTAAGCCAGAAACTCAAAACTTTGAAATATCCTATAGAGAGCTGATTTTAAATAAATGATATCTCCCTCATCTAAACTCCAATTCGGCTTATTTTTTTTTGAATTTGGGTATCTTTTCCCAAGGAATCCAAATCCACATTTGGTTCTAAAAATTTTACCCAAAAATCTTTGAACTTCTCTGCAAAATCTCGGCCCAAAAAAAAATCTTGCTTTGATACTGTTGACGGTGTTGGACCCGCCAACATGTCAAGGGGATCTTCCTGGTAAGAAGACCCAATTAGACCTCATACCATTTGGTGAAGGATTCCTAGAAGTGGGTCATAAGGTAATGTCTTGATCGTGATGTCGTACAGAGGCAAGTAAGATAACCCTATCAGTAGCAAGGGTGTGACTAATGCAATGAGTCAAGGAAGGTGTATGAGCGGTTCTAACACTTCGAAGGAATATGAAGGTGAAGGTGAGTTCCAGGTTGAAAGGGATCAGTCCCAACTCGACTAGGAACACACAACACAAAAGGACATACACAACTTCCAACGAGCAATCCACTCGGATGCGGCAAACACATCATACAAGGTAAGATAACACATACAACACTCATGGATTAGTCTGATACGAGTGCAACAATTGTTACAACAAGGTTCATGTGAAAGGTATGTCTAGTGTCCGGCAGAGCAGTCAACACAAATGATCATAGCATTAAAAACATATATAACACATTTGCAACAAGATTCATATAATTGCATGTGAATCAATTGATACACAAATACGTAAGTTAAACAACATATATCATTAAGGCAACTGAAGCAGTCCAACTACAATAACGACATATGCATGGAAATGTGCTAGCTCTTATTATATAAAAGTGTAAGTTCCAATCATACAATTCATCCATGTAAACCTCCTAGCCCCATCAGTGAAACGTTACAGCCACATCCGCTTGCTCCTCCAAAGAGATATACTAGCTCCATGCAGTGGAGAAGCTAAGGTGCATTACAATACTATCCAAGCCTTCTTCAAGATAGTCTTAGTAGAAGCTTGGCTGACCAAAAGCATGTACAATGAGTTATGAGGGACTATTTATAGCAAAGGGTGGGGTGACCCTTGACATTCCCCTTTTGTGAAAATTCAACTACCCTCATGACTTTTCACCTACTCTATGATTGTTACATCCAACCATTTAAACTTGACTTACAATTGACATGAATCAACGTTACAATGCACATGTACTCATATGAGACAATATGGCTTGAGCAAGCCTTGCAAGACATCACTGGCACTCAGTCCGTTGTGATGAGACTAGCTCTTGGACATGCTTGTGATGGTGAAGGTGGTGAGTTGATGCCAAGCTTGGTTGTTCATGATGGTGTGCATCCACCTCATGGTGACATCTTGCTGAAGCAAACTCTTGCCTCAATTGCAACAGGTGCATTGGTTTAGCCCCTTCATTCAACTCATCTGCTAACATGCACATGGACTTGTTGTATACAGTTGAACTGGAAACACAATGATACATAGTGTTTGTGATGATCTTCAAGTGTGTGTTGGTGGTCATGGGCATCAACTTGCCAAAATACATGTTCAGCTCTAGTTGGACTTGCTTCTTGTCTTCGCCTTGCTGAGTGTGTTGAATGGGTTGGATTGCATGCGTGCACTCAATGACATGCATGTTGTTGAATCCCTTACATGCGATCAACAACATTGCTCACCATGTCTGCCTTGTGTTAGATACTGGTATTGATCCTTAACTTGTATAGGTGCAATTTCATTCATGAGTGCATGTTACACCCACTGTCATTCCTGTTCTTGCTGCAACTCATTCATTTTTCCATGCAGCTTCATGTCCTTCCTGAGTTGTTGCTTCAACACATGCAACTCCTTCTTTGTTCCATATTCTGCCTTTGCACAATCTTCATGTAGCATCGTCACTTCCTAGCCAGAGTCTCCAAAGTTGCTTTCATCATCAATGGACCTGCTTGAGCTTGCAACTTTGTTCCGCCTCTGTGTTGTCAACAACCTTCCTCTTTCATTCACTACATTTGGTATGTTTCCTTTTGCTATTGTTCATGATGTTGTTGCTTGGCATCTTTGTCTACAAACAACTTGATGTCTTTATGAGTAGGCAAGCTCATAGACACTTGATCGACTACATCTCGAGGTGTGCTCTGAATGGTGTCTTCATCTTTGCTCTCTTGGAAATCATTGTACCTGTACTACTGAGAGGTAGATGAACTACTTGTGATACCTAGAGACATGGAAACACTCATGGCAAGCAATCTATTAGTTGAAAACCAAAATGAACATGAGAACTAACTTGCAACATATATGGGTGAATGATCATGAAGGTTGTGCAATTTCGGCCGAGAGGTTAGGAGATCAACTGCCAAGACTACACAAGGCACAGTTTGGGCTACTGGGATACTGGCTAACTGCTAGAACTGCACAATGTATAGTCCATTCTAGTTGCTGACTGCTGGGATTACGTAATGTGCAATTCTAGTTGGGAAGGACTGCTCACCAAGGGACAGATTTGCGCAAGTTCTTAGGCCAAGCAGCCACTGTCCTCTAGAAATGTGAAAAATAGCCTACACGCCAGTATTGGGCATGGATGTGCAAATCTAGAGAGGAAGGTGAGTCTTCCTTTCCCAAATTTCGCAATGCAGCCTTGGTGAAGGCAGAGCCCAAGCCAAGGTTGGCCCAACTCGCTAACAGGTAACTGAAAGAAAGTAATTCAATGAATGCATGGCGGCGCTAAGTGATAGAAGAAGTGATTAATAGTGCATGAAAAACATGAATGAAAGATTCAACATACAAATCAACATGCATGTGGGTGAGGTAGTTTATTTGTTAGGTGAACTTCCATGCAAAATAGTTTCATGCATGCGATAGCAATGAGATAGCAACGAAAACTGAAATAGAGCTAGGACAAGCTAGTATATATGTAAAAGGTAGCAAGCGTTCAAATAAATCAAGAAAACAGTACTCATACAAGTGACAACCCAAAAAGCGATAGAAATTCAACACAAGGCATGGGAACTGGGCTTACCCTGAAACAACTAAGCTCAATGTGCCACCTACTTCTAGATGTGATGTGGGATGTCAGAGCTGCAAGGTTGATGTGAGGAATGATCTTTGCAGCATATGGTTGATGAGTTTTGATAACATCAAGGTTGTGAAGTGCATGCCACAAATCTAGGGGAAGTGACACTTTGTGGGAGGTTTCTGAATTGCTCCTTGCATGTAACCTCCAACTACTAAACATAAATCCTTGATACAAGGGATGCCTTTGCATGCTGCCTTAGGAGAAGCAGCCTATGCATGCAAATTTGTTTTGCTCAGTCCCGAAGGGAACCAGTCAACCTAGCTACACATGAAAGAGGTTGTTTAACTGCTTGAGGGAAATGCACATTTCTGGTTTGGAGATGGGCTAACTGCCTAAGATATTTGTGCAATTTCTAGGTTGAGCTGCAAACTGCTACCTAGATTTGCACAAATCTTGGGTTGAACAACCTGGTACTAGGAAAATTTTTGCAAATCCTGCTGGGAGGGTTGGCTGGTAGGATTGCATAATCCTAGAGCCCAGTAGGCTATCAAAGAGGATTGCAAAATTTCTAGAGGGAAGGCTAGTTTCCCTCTAGAAATGCACAATTTTCATGGGGAATTTGCTCAGCCTATAGTTGGACAAAGTCTAGGTGAGCAGTTGAGGAAGGGAAAGGATCAAACTATGACCAATGAGATTCCTTTGTGCAAGAAAAACATTGAAGCTTGAGTACCTGAGGAAGCAAGTCAAGGTGTTGTGTATGGTTGGTAGGGAGGCTCCAAAACATGCTAAGGAAAAATTTTGGAGGGTGGTTGTAACCGTTACAACACTTGGTGACACACTGGTAGAATTCCAGATCTCTGAATGGACCTTGTTCGTGAAAAGCAAGTCTAACACCTCTGGAAGTATTATTCAGCTCTCAGCTCATCTTGGCTTCAAACTAGCTTGATTGTTAGATGTAGCATCTGCCAAAATCTTGGTCAATTGATACACATTTCAAGCCAAGGCAACACAGTTGTTTCAGTTGGGGTTGAGGGGTGTATAGGTGCATAAGTAGTATACTCGTCAGAGTCTAAGTTTCATCTCTAGTGTTGCTCCACTACCAATAGGCCTGGACAGTACCCAGGTGGAGTCACATAAGAACACAAGCATGGTTCCACTGCCAACAAACCTAGTCAGTACCTCGGCGGAGTTACTTGCATCACCTCCCTATGCAAGAAGCCTTTCTCTTCTTTCGCCTTATTCATTTTCATTTGAATTTTTTTTACTTTTCCTTTTTTTCATTTTCACTGTGCATAGCACTTATTCATTTCAAAGGCAGAAGAGGGATCCCAACTTATTGAGAGTAGAGGATTTTGTTCCAGCAGAGAAGTAGTTTATTATATCTCTAACATGCTTGTTAAGGTTTTCCCCCTCATTTTATTCTACTTGACTGATCTGACAAGGGTTAACCCAAAAACAACTGACTAGATTAGGTGACACTAGTTAGCAGGCAGGCATTTTGTTTTCACCAAGCTTCACCTTGAACAGTACGTATTTTCCTTTGAAGTATCATGGACTAAAAGTAACGAGTTCATCATATAGAGGCAAGATGATAGATAACCAAGTAGTCATAGTTGTACAAGTCCTCTTGTACTTTACCCAGCTCACTTCAAGAGTCATACATGGTTTCATGCAAAACTAACCTATGAACAAAACAAGCGAACGAACTAACAATCAACAAAGAAAAGCAAGAGCATAAGCAAAAATGAAAGTGAAGAAGCTAAACAAATAATCAAGAAATCAAACAAGCGAACAAAGCACATAAGAAAATAAGCATGTAAGTGAACAACTAAAAGAAAACACTACTCCTACTCCTACACTAATGGTACATGGGCCTGATCACATGAAGTGATACTTCCAATGCAGCCACCGACGCATTGGTAGGCCCATGTTGGTGAAGGCTTGGTTCGCAAGTAACCCAATTGTGCGAACCAGCAAACAAGAAAGATATAGCAATGAAGACAGCCACACTCCATGTTTCAAATTGTCCATGGGCATAAGTGAGTGCATATGCATGATGGATATTCCGTGGACTTATTGTGGTGTTTTGTGACACTACGTGAAACTTTGAAGCAAAGGCACACTCTTGACTATGACACGCAAGCAAAAAAAAGAAACAAAGACAACTTGCATCATGCACGGGTTCTTGTAATGTAAGATTCCTCCAAAACATGAGCAATGGGATCATGTAGTTCGAGTGGAGGAAGTGTTATCTATGTGTGAGATGGATCTTTAATGCATACAGATGAGTGATGAGGATCTTAGGGTGATTGAACACTTTCATGATCGGAAGTGAGAGTAACCCCAAGAAAGTGAGGGTATGACATAACCATCAGCCCGGGCTAAAGTGCCTCTATAATCTTGGGTGTCTCAACTTCATCATCAGGTAGATCATCATAAACCGGTGGCTTCGAAAGATCAACTATGGTAGATTCATAATCATGATAAAAAAATGGAAGGAAATGGATCACAACCACCACGATCAGAAAAATCAATAAATTCTTCGGCATCCTCATGATTAGATGAATCAAATAGAGGGGTAGATGAAAAACGAGCAAACTCATCCTCTGTGTCTCTAGAAAAGACAGATGAAGGATCAAGTGGATTTTCAATGAGTAACTTTTCCTCTCCAGTGTCGAATGATGGACTAACATCCAGTGAGTCCTGCGAGTGATCAACAATGGGTGCATCCGTGGATGAAGACACACATGAGAAATCATGGATGACAGGTTCACCAAAGAGGTTAGGAAATAACGAAGGAGACTCAAATGGAAGGGAGTCATCCTTCGCTGAGTGTTGATGTTCAAGCTCCCACTCATAGTCTTCATGAATGATACCGCATGTTGGTTGTGAAACACCAACTTCGTCAATAGGTTGTTCCTCATTCACAATAAGTGAAGAGTCCAGAATGGATGAGCACAAGACAACATCATCTGGAGGAACACCTGAGTGCGGAGATGAAGGTTGAAGAAAAGAATGCATATGAGAACTCGAAGGAATCACAACCAAATCTATGAGAAAATTGAGTGAAGTGATGTTGGGAGGGTGTTAAGGATGAAAAGTTGTGTGAGCATGATCCTCAACATCACTGGGCAGTGATCGAGCTATTGAATAAGAGGAAGACAGATAGTCAGTTGAGACAATGCCCACTTCCACATGAGATTGCGCAGCTCCATCAATGAAGAATGTTGAGAGAGGCTTGATCTCAAACTTTCTCTTGGGATGGGCAGATTTCTTAAGGCATCACTCAAACTAGTCCCAAAGATAAGATAATTTCATCTGGCTCCTCAGAGCTTGAAACTGCAAGTCATGGAAGCATTGCCAAAAATCAATGACGGATTCATGTGGAGCCCTCTATTGTTGTAATGGTTTCTAGTCAAGATGGTCTAGATCAAAATGATAGAATGTGTCTTTAGTAAGATCACAGAAGATCAAATGAGTGCACGGTGCCAGCTGATAGGCTGAGCACCCAACGAAATGGAGATTCGCAAAGTGTGTATGCAAGTAGCAAACTGGCCTATTCATCAGAAAACTCATCTTCCTCATGAATCATAGAAGGAAAGTTATGTAGGTGCTTAGGCCAGCCCACTTCGCCTTCACCATTGTACGTGTGAGTGGACAAGAGATTGAAAAGCTTCCCTGAGATGGAGACATCTTCACAATTCGAAAAACACCTCGGGGGAAGAAGAGTGCAAGACTCCATGAAAGATATGCAAAGGTTCAAAACTAGATGAGAGGACACAACTTGTCATCAGGCCCTCCTTCTAGTGCCAAAATTGTTGACAGTGCTGGACCTACCAACATGTCAAGGGGATATCCCCAGTAAGAAGCCCCAATTAGACCTCAAATCATTTGGTGCAGGAGTCCCAACAATGGGTCGTAAGGTAATGCCTTGACTGCGATGTTGCACAGAGGCAAGTAAGATAACTCTATTAGTAGCAAGGGTGTGACTGATGTAGTGAGTCAAGGAAGGTGTATGAGAGGTTCTAACACTTCGAAGGGAGATGAAGGTGAAGGTGAGTTCCAAGTTGAAAGGGATCAGTCCCAACTCAGCTAGGAACACACAACACAGAAGAACATGCACAGCTTCTGGTGGAGCAATCCAGATGGATGCGACATTCACATCATACAAGGTAACATAACATGTACAGAACTCATGGATCAATCTAAGACGAGTGCGATGGTTGTTACAACAAGGTTCATGTGAAAGATCTATCTGGTGTCCAGTAGAGCAGTCAACACAGACTATGACAACATTAACAAAATATACAACACATTTGCAACAAGATTCATATAATTTCATGTGAATCAGTTTATACACAAATACCTAAGTTAAACAACATATATCATTAAGAAAAGTGTAGCAATCCAACTACAATAACAACATATGCATGAAAATGTGTTGGCTTTTATTATATAAAAGTGTAAGTTCCAATCATACAATACATCCATGTAAACTTGCTAGCCCCATCAATGAAACGTTATAGCCACATCTGCTTGCTCCTCCAAAGAGATGTACTAGCTCCGTGCAGTGGAGAAGCCAAGGCACGTTACAATATTATCCAAGCCTTCTTCAATATAGTCTTAGTAGAAGCTTGGTTGACCAAAAGCCTGTGCAATTAGTTATGAGGGACTATTTATAGAAAAGGGTGGGGTGACCCTTGACATTCCCCTTTGTTACAGTTCAATTACCCTCATGACTCTTCACCTACTCTATGATTGTTACACCCAACCATTGACACTTGACTTACACTTGACATGACTCAACATTACAATGCACATGTACTCATGTGAGACAACATGGCTTGAGCAAGTGTTGAGCCTAGGTATTGCAGCAAGAATGATGCAACTCCCAAGGCTACTAGCTTTACTTATCAACCCGAGGTTCGTACAAACTTGGAGGTGATTGTGTTATATACACAAGTAGAAGTGAAGGTACTGCCTGTTGTCACTTCTCATTTGGAAATATACCCTAAGGGTTCCAAGCCAGACTTCTATAGGGTTAGAAGAAGATTGATTTTGATGGAAGGAGAGGAAACCTATTCTAGGGGAGAGCTATTCTACTACAAAAATGAAGAAAATAACATGCAAACCTAAATCACCACACCCTAATTAATCATGAAAACAACTAGACTAAGTAGAATTTCTAAGCAACTAATGCTAACTATATAAGTTGTAGGAGTAAAGAAACAAAACTAGACTAAGGGGTCAAAAATGGAACTAGGCTAGGTTTGTGTATAAGTGGAAGAAGCGTTAGAGGTCAAAATGGTGAAAAGAAGACATAATGAGCAATAGTGCATGAGGAACATTGGATCAGGCGGGTGAAGGTTAAATGAACGATTGAGATCAAACTATTGGATGTTACATAGGCAAATGGGTAGATATGGTGGACTAGCAGGATAGACGACTAGGATTATATCATGGAGGTAATCGTTAGATGAAAAGTGGATATCGGCCAAGCCAGTTGGCGATCGGGTGAGGCAACAACTATCAGATCAAGAGACAGATCGACCGTGGAGATTTCAAGTTTATAAAGCGATTGGGTGATTCAACAACCATCAGATCTGGTAGGGCAGATTGATGGTGGAGATTGGAGCGCAAGAAGAAACATGCAAAAATGACGAGTGAGTTTGGAAGGCGGTAAGTAGTATCTCGTGTGCCCTCAAAACCATAAGTTTTATTTTGAAAATTCACCTTACTAGCATCCCCGACCGACATGTAGCATGGGTAAACTACCCATCTCGCATTCCCTCGAGCAAATAACATTCGGACAAAAATCCATAAGATGTGGCGCAAAGGATGTCATATCTAGCAAAGTAGATCTACAGTGGAGATGTGACCTAGCAGGTTGGTGAGTGGGAGCGCGAAAACTGTCGGATCTGACAAGGCAGTTCGATGGTGAGGATTTAAAAGGCAGAAAGTCAAATGCGAAAAGTGAATTGGGCAGTGATTGGTGGGTTTTGCATGTGAAAGGCGATCAACAGTTAAAAACTATTTAAATGTGAATTAATAGCTCTTGCTGAGTGTTTCAGGCTGAAGGAGAATGAAAACATGAGAGATCTAAGAAGACAGTGTAGGTCAAAATGACAGAAAGAGGGAGTGAAGGGGTGGATAATCATGGGAGGAACAGAGTGACAATGCAATGAACTCAGTGACTGTGTTTAAATGACAAACCCTATGAAAACCAAAACCCTATGTTTTTGGGGTTGTTGCAAGGTTTCTTCTTCACATCATGGTCCTAGAGGGAGGAGGTGAGGCCAAGAAACCTGTGAGCATCCTGATGGATATTTTCTTTTCCAACCTACTGATTAAATGAAAGCATAAATGGAACAAACTGAAACACAACTACTCTATTCTACCCCTGCTGTAATGGACCGCAATTATTCAAGAAACTGAGCAGGAAATAGGAAACTACTTAAGTCAATGAGCAGGAAACCATAAATCTGTGCTGAACCATTGTAATGAAAATTCATCTATTTAACCAAATGAATAATCAAACCATGCATCTATGCTATTGCTGTTGTTGGCATTATGACACAGATTTGGTGCTATGACACAGGTGTTGTCCTTGATGGCAACTCTCACAAATGATAGATCATAGTTCAGGCACACAGAATGAAGAAAGAGAGGTATACACTGGTTCCCATTGACCAAGCCATGTGTACACACGGGTTCGTAGACCAAAAGGCGCATATAGCATACAAATGCATTTTCACAAAAGGAAAGGCGCGTACATGTTGAAAAACGTGGTTTTGGTCTGTGGTATTTGGTCATATTGTGATCCATGGTATTGGTCAAAGGTATCTTGTCCGAAGTGTTGACCCCAGGTATTTGGTCCAAGGTATTGATTCTAAGTGGTTTTGGACCATGGCATTGAGTAAGGCCTAAGACTATAAAAGGAGGAGAAGATCATTAGGCAAAGGCACTCATGAATTGAATATCTAATGAAGAGCAAGATCTAGATTACAGGTTATTGGGTTATGGTGCACATCTAGATCTGAATCAAGGATGAACCTGAGCACTTGATGAAGGATAAGTTCTATTGATGTGTCAAGATCTTAAGGCTTGAAGAGAAGTATCTTTGTGTGGTTTTAATATTTTATCTTAATAATTGGCACATGTCGTAATTTGTAAATATGATGATCTGGGTATAACTGATGTCTGAATAATTGTAAAGGTTAAATCATCATTTATAGATCTGTACGTAGGTTCATTATAGCAAAGTTGCGTATACACACCAGTTCGGAATTTCAAAAGTGCATATATGCAGTTTTGCCTTGATACAAGTGCATATGTACGCAAGTTCAACACATTGAAGTAGCGTACAACACATTAAATATGCTTTAGCTACTTCTGATTGTTGTTGCAGTGTTTTGGGTTCTGGCTTGGGTTTTGGTTACTGTTACTGTATTCTGGTTACAACATTCAGATAAGTGATTGTTTGATTTAGTTTTGGTTTGTGCAAAGGAGATTGGTTGATGTAGATATATTTGACGTTTGATTGATGTTATTGATGGATCCAATCTGAAAATTTATGAAACGTGGTCCCTTCCAGGAGAAGCTGGAGAACGAGAGAAGGTTGTAGCCTTCTGCAGGTAGAAGCCTGCGTATTGGTATAAGACTACACCAATACAAAATATTGTAAAAAGAAGTTTCTTATCAAAAGGAAGATAGGGACGATTACAGTTGGTGGTTTTCACCCACATTGGGTTTCCACCTTATATCTTGTGTTCATGTGTGTGACTATTTGTTTTGTTTTTACTGCTCATGGTTATTGTTTATATGGTTCTGTGCACAAATTAAAGATCAACATATGAAGAATTAACTAAATTATAATTTTACTGGGTATACACTAGTTGCCTTATATACAGTTGTGTATACATGCAAGTTTCATTAACTGAAGTAGCGTATATGAATCAAAATATGGAAATGAAATATTATTGACTTACTAATACTGATTCACCCCCCTTCTCAGTATTATTTCCAACAATTGGTATCAGAGCAGGTCCTTTATAAGAAGTTTGATCGCTTGAAGGAAAATCTATCATCATGAGTAACTACGAAAGAGAGGGCTCCATTAGAACACCAATCTTTGATGGGAGAAATTTCATTTATTGGAAGGTAAGAACCACAACCTATCTTCAATCTCTTGGAACAGATGTTTGGGAAATCATGGAAGGAGGATATAATTTTCCATCAGCAATTCCTACAGACACGACAGGTAAAAAGCAATATGAAACCAATGCCAAGGCTGTCAATACGTTATTGGGGAGTTTGTCACAATTAGAATTTGTCAAGGTTATGCAAAAACCGCCAAAGAAATATGGGACAAGATCATTCTAAACTATGAAGGAGACAATCAGGTAAAACGTGCAAAACTACAATCTCTCATAATTCAATATGAAACTCTCAAAATGCATAATGATGAAAGTATATCTCATTACTTCCTACATATAGATGAGATTGTTAATCACATGAAAAACTTGGGTGAAGAGATAAAAGAAGTTACTTTAGTTGAAAAGGTTTTAAGATCCTTGTCTTCTAAGTTTGAATCAAAAGTTTCTACCATAGAAGAAAAGCAAGATCTTCAGAGTATTACTATGACACAGCTGCATGGAAACCTAACTGTTGTCGAAATGAGAAAAGGAGGTCCATCAGATATGAGAGAAGCTGCATTCAAGGCTTCAGGAAGAGAAGAACTCAATGAAGTAGAACACATTTCAAGAGGAGAGGAAGAAGCAAACTCTGTCAAGAACCTTCAATGGGGTTATGTATTCAGAGGTAAACTACCTTTCAAATGTTTTGCTTATGGAAGAGTCGGTCACTATGCTACCAAATTTCCTCACGAGGATAATCTTGATAAAGGTAAGGAATCAACAAAATGGAATAGAAAACAAAGTGCAAGTAAGAAGAGTTATTATACGCATGAAGATAGCAATGGTTTATCAAATAGTGATGAAGATGAAAATAGTAATGATTATAGACTTCTGATGGCTTTTGAAGATGATGATTTCTTGGATGCTTTAGATGAAGATGGTCTTTATGAAGAAATCTCTAGACTTAAAATTTGTTTAGAAGAAAAGAATATGATTATAGATACTTTGACATTCCAACTTGCTGAAAGGGAAAAACACAATGAAAAATTAGAATGTGAAATTGTGGGTCTAAGAAAGGATGAGAAGACAAAAGCTCTCAATCTTAGATTTTCTAAAGGATCAGAGAACCTAAATGAAATTATCAAAGTGCAGTGCTCTCCTCTGATAAAGATAGGTCTTGGATACACTGAAGAAGCACAGAAACCATCCACCTCCACTAAAATCTATCTTGATGCAGTAAAGAGCAGTGAACAGTTTGACAATCGTCAGCAAAGGCATAAAGTAGATCACCAAGTAAATCGGGAAGGATGAATAAAAGCTACAACCAACCTCAGGTAAATCATACTCAGTTTGCTTCAAGAATGAATGTCAATGGAAACTACAATCACCAGGTCAGTAGGTGCAATAATTGCATGAATTTCTTTAATGGCCAATGTTTTTCATGTCATAACTTTGGACACAAAGCTACTCAATGTGTTTCTTACAAGACCATCATGACTAGAGAAGCATGAAATCAAACGAATGTGACAAGGATCATGAAAAGGACCTACAATAACCTTTCGTTTCTTAAAAATGAAATAGAATGCTCTATCTGTAACAACTTTGGTCATGAAGATTCTAAATGCAAGAGTAAATTTCAGCAAACATCTCAGAAGGAGAAAACTTCATTGGGTCCCAAAACTTGGAGAAAGAAAGAACTGCAAATGGAAAGATGTGGTATAGCCTTGTATGCAGAAGGACAAGAAAATCAGTCGTACATCGACAATGGATGCTCGAAACACATGGTAGGTGATAAGGAAAAAGTTCAGTCATATAATTCCTTAGAAAAGGAAAAGAAGGTCTCATTTGGAAATGACAGTTCTGCTATCATAAAAGGTAAAGGTTTTGTTATCTTAAAAGAAAAGGTTAAAGTTGGGGATGTTATGTATGTTGATGGTCTAAAGGATAATCTATTGAGTGTCAGTCAAATGTGCAATCAAGGAAATAAAGTAGTATTTCGATCAAATGGATGTGTTTTTCATGAGCTTGATATAGGAGAAACAATGATCAAAGGTATAAGAACTCCAAACAACCTATACATACTCAAGGGAGGACAACAACGGTTTTGCCTAAGAAAAAATGATGAACATTGGTTGTGGCATAGAAGATTGGGGCATCTAAGCTTCTCTCAAATAAGAAAAGCATGTAGATTCCAGGTTGTTCATGATCTTCCTGATATCATCATTCCAAAAAATACAATATTCAAATCATGTCAATTTGGTAAGAAAATTAGAGTTCATTTCCTTGAGAAGGAAGGATCAGCTAGTAAGCCTCTTGAACTTCTTCAAACTGATTTATGTGGTCCATCAAGGAAAAAGTCACCTCGTGGAGAAGAATACTTTATATTGTTCATTGACGACGTTTAAAAAATGTGTTGGATAGGACTTCTAAAGCATAAAGATGAAGCATTTGAAAATTTCAAAGCCTTCAAAGCGTTGGTTGAAAATGAATCAGATCGCAAAAACAAAGGCCTCAGGTATGATCAAGGAGGGGAATTTACCTCAGATGAATTCTTCGACTTTTGTGAAGAAAATGGAATAAAAAATGAATTCTCTACTGCAAGGACTCCTTAGCAAAATGGAGTGGTAGAAATAATGAACAGAACCATTCAACAAATGGCTCGTGCCATGCTAAATGAGTTTGGAACTCTTGCAACCTTCTGGGGTGAA
The DNA here is from genome assembly GCA_000404065.3 of Pinus taeda. NCBI lineage: Eukaryota > Viridiplantae > Streptophyta > Pinopsida > Pinales > Pinaceae > Pinus > Pinus taeda. The sequence continues at coordinate 60,592 of APFE031582301.1, forward strand.
GCTGCATTTGCTGTCATCACTATTCTCAACAAAACAAATGTTCAGGTAAACAACACTCAAACTCCACATGAAATTTGGTATGGTAAGACTCCTAATGTAAAATACTTAAAATTTTTTGGATGAAAATGTTACATCAAAAGGATTGATGAAAAACTTGACAAGTTTGAACCTAGAGCAGATGAAGGCATTCTCCTTGGTTACTCTTCCCAAAGTAAAGGATATAAGTGTTATAATAAAAGACTAGGGAGAATTCTTGAAAGTATTGATGTTGTGGTTGATGAAGCATGTCAAAATCCAAAGTAGGTAAAAACCAAAGATTATGAAGAAAATGAGGATTATCCTTCCACATCAAATCAGACTAATTCTGAAGAAGAAACCAATGAAGAACCAGTGGAACAGATAATAGTAGAGGAAAAGACTCCATCCAAGTATGTTCAGAAAAATCATCCAGAGACTCAAATTTTGGGGCATAAAGAGGCAGGTGTGCAGACAAGAATAACTATTACAAAAGCTTCAAGCTATCTAGCATTTCTTCCCACCATCGAACCTCAAAATGTACATGAAGCATGCAAAGATGAATGTTGGGTCAAGGCCATCAATGAAGAGCTTGAGCAAATTGAAAATAATAATACTTGGGAATTAGTTCCTAGACCTCATGATAAGAATATCATTAGAACCAAATGGATATTCAAAAACAAGCTAAATGAAAATAGAGAAGTTGTTAGAAACAAAGCTAGACTTGTCTGTAAAGGATATGCTCAACAAGAAGGTATAGATTTTGAAGAAAATTTTGCACCTGTTGCTAGACTTGAAGCCATAAGAATGTTCCTTGCTCTTTCTAGCTTTCAGAACTTCAAAGTATACCAAATGGATGTAAAATATGCCTTTATTAATGGAGACTTAGAAGAAGAAGTATATATTGGGCAACCAGATGGATTCATCCTTGGAAATGATCCAAAACTTGTATGTAGACTCAAAAAAGCTCTCTATGGTCTAAAACAAGCTCCAAGGGTTTGGTATTACCGTCTTGACAAAAACCTCCATCAAAAAGGTTTTTCAAAAGGATTAGTTGATAGAAATATATATACAAAGATTGACAATGATAAATTGCTAATACTTGTTGTGTATGTTGATGATATCATTTTTGGTAGCAATGAAGAAGCCATAAGTCAAAAATTTTCTTTGATAATGCAGAAAGAATTTGAAATGTCCCTACTTGGTGAACTCACATATTTTCTTGGTTTACAAGTTCAACAAATTAAAGATGGTATTTTTCTATCACAAACCAAGTATCTCAAGCAGATCTTGAAACAAGATGGCATGGAAGATTCTAAACCAGTATGTACACCTATGGTAACAGGATGTAGTTTCAATTCAAATGATGAATCAACAACAGTACATCAACCAACCTACAAATCCATGATTGCAAAACTGCTTTATCTAACAGGTACCCAACCATGCATCATGCATGCAGTGGGAATAGTTGGAAGATTCCAAGCAAATCCAAAGGAATCACACCTTTAGGTAGTCAAAAGGATTTTCAAATATCTTCAAGGAACACAGAACTTTGGTTTATGGTATCCTAGAGATACAGATCTTACACTTCATTCATATATAGATGAAGATTGGGCAGGAAGCGTGGATGACAGCAAAAGCACTAGTGGTGGCGCATTTTATATGGGTTCTAGATTAGTATCTTCGTTCAGCAAGAAACAAAGTTCAATTGCATTATCTACAGCTGAAGCAGAATATGTGGTTGTTGCATCTTGCTGCACACAACTCCTTTGGATGATGCAAACATTGCAAGACATTCAGATCACATGTAATCCACCCATCTCCATTCATCTAGTCATGCATTCCAAGACCAAGAACATACCTATCAAATATCATTTTCTCCATGAACAAGTGCTTGAACAAAAGGTCAATTTGGAATATGTTTCCTCCAAAGAATAGGTTGTTGATATATTCAACAAACCACTACCTAGAGAGACAATTGAATATCTCAGACAGAAATTGGGAGTAACTGATGCATCATATTGTTGTTGAAACTTATCCATTTAAGAGAAAAGTGGTTGTACGCGAGTTTCATGAAGCGTATCTACGTACATACGCCGGTTTCTGTGGATACAGTCGCGTATATGTTGGTTTGAAGAAAAACATTAGGCCAGACTCAAGATGAAAAGGGTTTGATATAGGTCTGAAAATGATCATCTGGCACAGGTTTAGGGGGAGCATATACTTCTAATAATGAATTTTTTGCATTATCTTAGAATATCTTGGTACAAATTCACAGATTCAATTGGAATAGGTGGAGAGGGAGATCATGGTTGCTGATCTGGATGGTGATTGATAGATACTACTAATGGTAGTTGCTAATAACTATCATAGTCTTGTTTTAGATATTTTGTCTTTATTTCATGTATATCTTTTATTATCAAGGTCATGAAACAACCTATTTTGTTTCTCCATTATGCATGGAATGGATGATGTAATGTTCTTGTTTTTTCATGTATAAAAATTTGGTGTATCCCCACTTGGTTGGGTGGATGAGTCAATCTTGGTATATCACCACTTGGTTGGGAGATGGATGTATGTATGAGTCTTTGGTGATAGGAATGTCATTTATGATGTATAGAGTCATGTTCTTCTTGTAGAACATATTTTTGCAGACCTTGCTTGCAGTCAGGGGGAGCATGGATAGCACACTTCAGCATATCAAAGAATTCATCATGTACACAGGGGGAGTATAACCCTTTTCCTTTGATGACAAAGGGGGAGAGTGACTTGGGGTTGCCATCAAGTCCAAAGGGGGAGACTATTGGCATTATAACACAGATTTGGTGCTATGACACAGGTGTTGTCCTTGATGGCAACTCTCACAGATGACAGATCATAGTTCAGGCTCACTGAATGAAGAAATAGAGGTATACGCAGGTTCCCATTGACCAAGTGGCATGTACATGCGAGTTCACAGACCAAAAGGTGCATATAGCGTACAAACAAACTTTCAAAAAAGGAAAGGCGCGTACATGTTGGAAAACTTGGTTTTGGTCTGTGGTATTTGGTCCATGGTATTGGTCTAAGGTATCTTGTCCGAAGTGTTGACCCTAGGTATTTGGTCCAAGGTATCTTGTCTGAAGTGTTGACCCCAGGTATTTGGTCCAAGGTATTGATTCTAAGTGGTTTTGGACCATGATATTGAGTAAGGCCTAAGACTATAAAAGGAGGAGAAGATCATTAGGAAAAGACACTCATGAATTGAATATCTAATGAATAGAAAGATCTAGATTACATGTTATTGGATTATGGTGCATAGCTGGATCTAAATCAAGGATGAACCTGAGCGCTTGATGAAGGATAAGTTCTATTGATGAGTCAAGATATTAAGGCTTGAAGAGAAGTATCTTTGTGTGGTTTTGATATTTTATCTTAATAATTGGCACATGTCGTACTCTATAAATATGATGATCTGTGTATAACTGATGTCTGAATGATTGTAAAGGTTAAATCATCATTTACAGATCTGTACGTAGGTTCATTATTGCAAAGGCACGTTTATACACACCGATTCGACATTTCAAAAGGGTGTATACGTAGGTTTGCCTTGATACAAGTGCATATGCACGCAAGTTCATCACATTGAAGCAATGTACAACTCATAAAATATGCTTAAGCTACTTCTGATTGCTGTTGTAGTGTTCCAGCTTGGGTTCTGGTTACTGTTACTATATTCTGGTTATAGCGTTTAGAGAAGTGATTGTTTGATTCAATTTTGGTTGGTGAAAAGGAGATTGGTTGATGCAAAAATATTTGACGTTTGATTGATGTTATTGATGGATCCAGTCTAAAAATTTATGAAATGTGGTCCCTGGAAGAAAAGAGAAGGTTGTATCCTTTTGTAGGTCAGCACCTACATATTGGTACATCACCAGTACAAGAGCTAGGGAGTTGTAGCTCCCTTCCACGAGAAGCTGGAGAACACGAGAAGGTTGTAGTCTTCTGCAGGTAGAAGCCTGCGTACTGGTATAAGACTGCACCAATACAAAATATTGTAAAAAGAAGTTTCTTATTAAAAGGAAGATAGAGACGATTGCAGTAGGTGGTTTTCACCCACATTGGGTTTCCACCTTATATCTTGTGTTCATGTGTGTGACTGTATGTTTTGTTTTTACTGCTACTGGTTACTGTTTATATGGTTCTGATGCACAGATTAAAGGTCAACATATGAAGAATTAACTAAATTATAAGTTTACTCGATATACGCTAGTTGCCTTATATAAAGTTGCATATACATGCAAGTTTCATTAACTAAAGTAGCTTATATGAATCAGAATGTGGAAATGAAATATTATTGACTTGCTAATACTGATTCACCCCCCCCCCCCCCCCCCCTCTTGGTATTATTTCCAACAGCTGTAATGGAAATGAACTACTTAATTTAATGAACAGAAAGCAGGATTCTATGCTAGAATGCAATACAAGAAAGAGGAGCTTTGGCTGCTAGGGTTGGGCCCTAACCCAAGAGCTTTAGCCCTCTGAGTCAACTCAGTGCTGGCTCAAATCAAAAGTCATCTTCATTATCAAAGAACATTATATTAGATCAACTGTTACAAGTCAAAAGTTCTAAATACTTGCTAACTAACTGATTGACTATTGGTTAACTAACTAAAAACTAAGGTCCTAAGCCTCTCTATTTATACATCTGAAGTCTCAACGACTTCCCTCAAAATTAGGGAGGTACATCTCCCAATTTAATGGTAACTTGTCCTTTCACTTTTAGTAGCTTAGCTTCCTTCTAGTAGGGAGGTTGTTTGTACTTCCTCTTGCTTGGTTGTCTTTTAGTACTCCTGATTTGGTTGTGTGTACTTTTAGTTGATGGAGGGATATTTGAATGGATGGGTAGTAAATGAGGAGAATTTACCTCCTGTAATACCTCTCCCTTGTCTCATCCGAGTTTTTACCAAGGTCTTTTACCATATTTCCTTTCTTTTAACTTTTATTCCTGCATTACATGCACATAATACCACAAAGCAAAATATCCAACTCTAACTCAATTCATAAGCAAAATATAATCAAAAGTACGCAATAAGTTGTGATAATAGTTGGTTTGACTAATCTAGGAGGTGAATTAAGGCCAATTAAGGCCCATATAATTACTCAATGATGAGACTCATCATCAGCCCCCTACTGAAAGTGTTGCTCATCCTCTAAGCAACTTAGTGGCTTTGGTAGCCTCTCTGACATCTCATGCATCTGTTGTGGTCTTTTATTCTTGTTTATAGCAGTCTTCTTTCCTTTCTCCTTCTCCCCACTGATATTCTTTTATCTTTAAGCTATGTGGCAGTGTGTTATCTACTTTAGCAGGCATGTATATTATCATTTCTTTAGCAGCCTAAATAGATCCTCATAATGTGTACTTGCTTGCCCTTGGATAGCAAGATATCTAAGTGTTAGCTGAGGATTACTTGCAATTAGATGTTGATTAGGGCCATGGGGTTTGATTGTTCAGCTACTTCTCTGTCCCTGAAGCCACTTAGCTCTTTTGTTTCTTGTTTCTCTTTCTTTTTTTTCAATGCCTTCTTTCTCTTCTATTTCAACATCATGTTTCCTTGTGTTCTCCTCCATCATGTCCCTCTGTATTAGTTTCTTTTGTACCCATCTCCTCTCCATTTAGCTCTGTATCTTCTTTTTCTTGTTTTGTCTCCTCCTTATTCACAGAAGGACTAACATCATAGATGAAGGTTTTGATCTCATCCTCTGCTGGTAAGTCATTGAAGACTGTCCACGTTATATGGATCCTAAGTTTTTGGACAGCATAGCCTTTTTAAAGGAAACTGGCCACCTTTTTAATCACAACCAACTACCTCTTAACCTTTACAACTTTTGATCAAATGATGCAAATTAGTGAGAGAGTATAATACTTACCTATGGCCTTAATGCCACGCTGCAAGTGTCAAAGATCAGAGGTGCTGCTGATGGTCATTCTTCTTCTTCCTCCTCTGCTTTCTGTTGATGGTTTCTTAACACTGATGTTGTCGCTGCTGTATGGTCATCTTTCTACCTCTTATGTTGTCTGTTGTATAGAGGGATCAAGAGTGTGTGTAAAGGAAGGGATGATGGTAATGGATAAGGTGATGACGTGAAAACATAATCTTCTCCTGAATTGAAGTAGTGAAGTGAAAAAAATAATGGAATTTATGGAGGGATGCATGGTAAGGAGTGGGGGAGATGAACATATGTGAGGCAGGGCCCCCTTTGGATCTTCTCTTTGCTCCTTGATTGTCTTTCTCATCCTCCTACAAACAACAATTATCTATATATATATATATTTGAAAAACATCTAGGTTGCCTCAAAGAGGTTTTCACCCTAGGTATCTGCCCTGGGTGCCTCAAGGAAGGTTTTCACCCAGGGATCTTATTTTTTCTTTCTTTTTTTTTACCATCCTTGGGCTGCCTCATGTAGATTTTCAACCCAAATATGGGACCGAGGCGCCTCATGGAGGTTTTCACCTAAATCCTTATTCTTTTTTATTCTTTCTTTTTTAGTGACCTGATGAGGGGGGAGCTGAAACTTTGTCCACCATCATCATTGTCTTATTGATGTTGTCAATGAACTCTTGTTTAGATGAAGGCCTCTTGTATATTTCAATCTGTGTCCATTAACTAGAATTGGAACGACTTCTTTATCTATAATCCTGATTCGCACCGAACCATTTTCATGGTATCTTTCCACCACATATGGTCCAATCCATCTTGTTCTTAGCCTTCCATTGAAGTCTTTGTAGCTTGAATCATATAATAAGGCCCAATATCCTTCTTGAAAAAACTTCTCCTTAATGTGCTTGTCATTCCAGATCTTCCTCTGAAGCCGAACTATATCTGTATGATGGAGAGCTTGCATAATTCATCTAGGCCATTCAAATGGAACAACCTTTATTTTTGTGCATGGCTGAGATCTAGATCTAGTTGAGATGCCATCCTCAATGTGTTATATTGAAATTCAATGGAAAACAAAGCCTTTTTTCCATAGACTAGCTCATAGGGTGAGAATCTAGTGGTGGTCTTCCATGTTGTATTATAGGCCCAGGTGGCCTCAACTAGCCTCTCAGCCTAGTCCTTTCTGTTGTTGTTGACTACCTTAGTCAGGATGTTCTTCAATGCTTTGTTGATCACCTCCACTTGCCCATTAGCTTGTGGATAACAAGGAGTTGAGGTCCTATGTTTGATCTTGTGATGCTTGAGCAGTTCTTCGATCATGCAGGAGGTGAATTGGTTGCCTTGGTCTGTGACTAGTTCTCTAGAGTACCCAAATTTATAGAATATGTTCTCCCTTAGGAACTTAGCCACCTTTTATTTTGTTTTTGCCTTGATTTCTTTGGTTTATGCCCACTTAACAGGTAATCAGTGCACACAATGATGTGTTGTTTTTTCTTTGAAGGAGGGTTGATAGACCCAACGAAGTCAATGCCCCACTTTTCAAATGGCTCAAAAGTCACTTGAGGTTGTAGGGGTATTTCATCCCTTGGAGTCGAATTTCCCATCCTCTGGCATCGATCACACTGACTAACATATTTCTTCACATCCTGATGAAGAGTAAGCCAATAATAGCCTACTTGCAACACCTTGAATGTTGTCCTTTTTACTGCAAAGTGACCTCCACAAGGCCCATCATGATAGGCCAGAAGGATGTCAAAGACCTCATCCTCCCTTACACATCTTCTCAAGATTTGATCTAGTCCAATTTTGAACAAATTTCCCCCAATCCAAGTGAATTGGGCACTTTTCCTGATTATCTTACTTTTTTCTCTGGAGGGCAGGTTTGGTGGGAACTGTGCTGACACCATATAGTTTTCTATATCAACAAACCATGGGAAGAGTACTAAAATAGAAAACAAATTCTCATCTGGGAACTGATCACCCACCATTCCTTATTCACTTGCAGGTAGATTCATTCTATACAGAAAGTCAGCAACAACATTTTCTTTACCAGGCTTATCAACAATAGTTAAATCAAATTGCTGCAATAAAAGTAACCATCTGATGATTCTAGCATTTACGTCTGGTTTGTTCATTAAATATTTAATTCCAACATGATTAGTATGCACAAATGTTTGATAGCCTGTAATGTAATGCCTAAACTTATTCAATGAATGCACAACACCTAGGAGTTTTTTTTTTTTTGTCACAGTATAGTTTAGTACAACCTTTGATAGCTCTTTATTGGTAAAGTAGATGGCATAAGGCAATTTCTCTTCTACTTGTCCTAAGATTGCTCCTATGGCTCTATGTGAGGCATCAACATGAATGTGAAAATGGAGGGCCTAGTTTGGGCTTCTAAGGATTGGTGCAGTGGTTACCTTATCATTTAAAATGTCCAAGGCCTCTTGACAGCTCTTTGACCATATAAATTTAGAATCTTTGACCTATAATCCAAACAAAGGAGAGGCTAGCTTGCCAAAGTCTTTTATGAATATTCTATAATATCCAACTAGCCCTAACAAACTCCTAACATCTCTATGATTTTGTGGAGGAGGGACCCTTTGAATGATTGCTAATTTGTTTGGGTCCACTTGCAATCCTTGCTGAGATATTGAGTGCCCTAGCACAGTCCCTTCAGTCATTAAGAATTCACATTTTTCTGGACATAGGGACATGTTCATCTCAATGCATTTGCGTAATACTTTGCCTAAGTTAGTTAGGGCCTCTTGGAAATCACAGCCATAAGGTGTAAAATCACCATGTAGATCTCCACAACGTCATGAACTAATTCAACAAAGATACTTAGGACTGCTCTCTGGAATGTGGCAAGATCATTGCACAGGCCAAAAGGAAGGACTCTTTTGGGTCTTATCCTGATCTTCTGGGAATATTTGGATTTGGTTGTACCCACTGAAACCATCTAGGAAGGAAAATAACTTCTTCCCTGCCAGGCCATCTAGCACTTGGTCAATGAAGGGTAAGGGAAAGTGATCCTTCTTTGTGGCCTTGTTCAATTCCCTATAATCGACACAAATCCTCCACTTCCCATTTTTCTTGGGAACTAACACTAAAGGAGGGATCCACTCACTATCAGAGATAGAGTAAGTGAACCCTGCATCTAATAGTTTCTACAGTTCTTCCTTGACTATGTCTTTGAGGGTTGGATTCATTCTCCTTTGTGGTTGTCTAACTGGCTTGCAACCTTCCTTGATGTATATGTGGTGAGTACACACCGAGGGGTGTAATCCCTTCATTTCCTTGTAGTTCCAAGCAAAGGCTTCTAGGTTATCCCTCAACAAGTTGCATAGTTGTTCCTCCTCTAAAGTAGAGAGAGATGGATTAATCTTCAAGGATTTCTCTAGCCCAAATTCTATGGTTTTGACTTGGAGTGGGTTGGAATCAGCCAAAGATAATTCAATTTGATGATTGTTCAATGCTTCTTTTACTTCTTCTTCTATGGGTAATGAACTAGGAGTTAGACTCTGGAGCATGTATTCAATTAAATCATCCTCATCTTGATGTCCTTCTCCTACGATGGCTTCCAAAGTATACAGTTCGAAAGAATAAATCTCATCTTCATCCTCCCCCTCCAACCATAAAGGTAAGTCATGTTCTAAGGAGGGTTGAGCAGGAGGGTATAGGACTAATTGTTTGGACATGTGCCCATCCTTAATGGTCATATTACTAGCTCTGTAGCTAATGTAGGCATCAGCCATGGCCACCCATGGCCTCCCAAGGATGATATGGTAGCCAGTAAGCTTAGCCTTAGGCTGGAGAACTAGGAAATCTGTTGGGTACCCCCAGGACTCAATGGAGACCATTACATCCTCCACAATTCCCTCAGGGGTCACTGTGAAATGGTCTGCAAGTTGCCGCACTATTGTGGTCTTCCTTAATGACCCTTCGAGGTTAAGCTTGAGCATGGTGTCCTTTGTCATCACATTAATGGTAGCCCCAAGACCAATCAGAGTGTATGGGACAATGGTGTCATTGATATGAACATAACCTACTGGGCTTCCAGGGTCTAAGTATTTTGGACATATTTCCTACCCAAAAATTAAGTTAGATAACTACCCAATGACATTAATGGTAGGGGAATCCCTTTTTCTTCTTCCTGGATGCTTAAAGCACTTATCCTTAATCCATTTATTGTAAATAAGCACATCTTTGATTGCTTAGAGAAGGGGAATCTTTACACATAGGTTTTCCAATTCTCCCAGAAGTTTAGTTTCTTCTAGGGTAGGTTGGTGTGGTTGGGCTAATCTTTTAGGAAAGGGTGGATTTGATTTAAGGCTACTTTCCTCTCTTTTTTTCTCAACCTCCTTATGTGGAGAGGGAGGTTGGTTATCTAGGAGAATTCTTCCAGATCTCAGGTTGATCTCCTGAATTTCAACAGCATAAGCCAAGTATGATGTCTCTCCATCGTATGTTTGTTGGGCCTGCCTATTGTTTAGGTTTGAATTTGGTTGGGCAAGCATCAGGGGTTGCCTCAGTGGAGCAGAGTGCAGGAGTTGTGGTTGGCTAGGTGATGGAGGAAATAGAGCTGGAACATTGTTGAATTAGGACCTCCACCCCTGGGGTGGGGCATTCCACTAATGTTGTGGCTGATTGTAAGGTTGAAATGATTGGTTGGGTGGTTGGGAATGATATTGAGATGCATAGGACCAAGGAGGGAGTGTAGACCAGGAAGGATTGGTAGGGGGTCCCCAAGAAGGTGTAGTTGTGTTTTGGTTGGGTCTGTAATATGCATGGGATGATCCTTGCATACCCTACTGGTATGGTGTAGGCCCAGGAGGTCTCCTTTGGTTAATGTAGCAAAGCTGCTCAGTGACCCCTTCAGCTCCTTGATATACAAATTTGAGTCCAAGTAAGAAAGGGCACTTGTCTGTGGAGTGGTTTTCTTCACAGTCTGAGTAAATCTCAATACAATTTAATGGGCATTCATTCCTAGCATGCCTTCTGGTGCACCTAGGACAGAAGAAGGCCAGGGCTCTCTTTGCTTCCTCTTGCTTTCTTATGATATTCATGGTATCCAATTGTAAGGAAAGGGTTTGAAACATCTTACTTTTGAATTCCTCCAACATATTTCCAATTTCACCCTTGATGGATGAGTTGGAGGACGATGTACTGGCCATAGGTTGATTACTTCTAGCCTTGTTTCTAGCTACCCTTGAATGGTTTCCAAAGATAGTATTAATGTCCTCATAGGATAGTTGGTAGATATCTCCTCCTAATAACATATGTAAGGTGTCTAGGATATCCTCCCTTACTCCTCTAAGAAAGACCAACTTTAGTGACTCAGGGTCAAGTGTGCACCTAACCCTTTTGTAACTGAGCTGGAAGCTTTCTTCATAGTCTTCTAGGGATTCATCAAGGCCTATGGTCATCCTGAAAATCTCATCCTTGGTGTCCTTTGACTTACAGTAATCCCTATATTTGTTGTTAAAGGCCTACTTCATCTGAGCCCAAGTTATTATGTTATCTCCAGGTAGACCCATGAACCAGCACAATGTTGCCTCCTTGAAGGTAGATGGAAACAATTTCAACTTCTGCTCATCATCTATGTAGTAATAGCTTCAACAAACAACAAAAAATTCAAATAGGAAAGTGTCAAGGTATTCTGTGTTCAAGCCATGGAAATGAGGTAGAGAAGAGGGGCTTATGTTCTTCATTTTAGTGTCCCCATTGGTTTTTCTAATGGGGAAGGCACTCACAATTCTCCCTCTATCTCCTCTGTCATTTAAGTGTTTAGCCATTGGTTCAGTAGGAATGGGTTCTTCCTCTTCTTCTTCCCCTATAGGTTCTTCAAATATGTTAGGTTTCTCAACCAAAGGGGCTTCCAATTCACCGTCAGTGAAGAAGAAAGGGGGTTGATTGTTGGATGAGGTGGGGTGTTTGGCAAGAATTTTCCTGAAGTATCCCTAATCCTACAAGGCATGAAAGGAAATGTTTTTGGGTTTTTGTGAGATTTTTCTTGAAAGCTAGGCAGTAATTGAGAAAGGAAATTGTTGTTTAAACTGAAAAACAACTAACAGAATGGAAACTACTTGCAGAATGAAATTGCTTAATTGAGTGAAAACCCTAACAAAAGGAAACTACTTGCTAAGTGGAAGACCACTTATAGAAAGAAAATTGTTGCAGAATTGTTCTTTATCAGAAGCTTGTGATTTGTTGTTTTGATAATAGCAGGTAGAGGAAAACAATTCCTGATAGTCGGTACAAAATATCAAGCAACTGATTTAGTAGCATCAACTGCTACAGAGAGATTACTGATGGAATGAAAACTACTAAAAAAAGGAAACTACTTTCTGAATTGAAATTGTTGGATGAAACTAGATTAACTTTAAGAATGGAAAGGAAAGCAGATAAATGACAAAATAAAAGAAAGAAACTAGGTTACTTTTGCAGAAATAAACTAATGGAAGAAAGTTGGAAACTAGAAAATAGAAGAAAAGAGCAGTGAACACTACTACTCTGACACCTCCCTGGTAACAGTGCCAAAAAGTGATGAGCCTAGGTATTGCAGCAAGAATGTTGCAGCTCCCAGGGCTACCAGCTTTACTTATCAACCCGGGGTTCGTACAAACTTGGAAGTGATTGTGCTATATACACAAGTAGAAGTGAAGGTATTGCCTGTTGTCACTACTCATCTGGCAAGAGACCCCAGGGATTCCAAGCTAGACTTCTATAGGGTTAGAAGAAGCTTGATTTTGATGGAAGGAGAGCAAACCTATTCTAGGGGAGAGATATTCTATTGCAAAAATGAAGAAAATAACATGCAAACGTAAATCAACACACCCTAACTAATCATTAAAACAGCTAGACTAAGAAGAATTGCTAAGCAACACTAATCTAATGCTAACTATCTAAGTTGCAGGAGTAAAGTAGAAAAACTAGAATAAGGGGTAAAAAATGGAACTAGGTTAGGTCTATGTATAAGCAGAAGAAGCAGCCAGAGGTCAAAATGGTGAAAAGAGGATGTAATGAGCAACAATGCATGAGGACCATTGGATCAGGCAGGTGAAGGGTAAATGAACAGTTGAGATCGGACTATAGGAGGGTACATAGGAAAATGGGCGGACATGGTGGACTAACAAGATGGAAGGTTGGGATTATATCATGGAGGCTATCGATAGATGAACGGCGGAGATCGGCCAAGCCAGTTGGCGATCGGGTGAAGCGACAACTGTTGGATCAAGAGACAGATTGACGATGGAGAGTTCAAGGCAATAAAGCGATCAGGTGATGCGACAACTGTCAGATCTGGTAGGGCAGATCGATAGTGGAGATTGGAGCGTGAAAAGAAACGTGCGGAAATGATGAGAGGGTTTGGAGGGTGGTAAGCAGTATCTTGCGTGCCCTCAAAACAATAAGTTGTATTTTGAAAATTCACGTGACTAGCCTCCCCAGCCAACATGTAGCACGGGAAACCACCCATCTCACGTGCCCTTGAGCGGATAACGTTCAAACAAAAATAACGTGATATGGTGTGAAGGCCATCGAATCTAGCAAATCAGATCTACGACGGAGATGTGACCTAGTAGGTTGGTGAGTGGGTGCGCGAAAACCATTAGATATAACAAGGAAGATCGATAGTGGGGATTTAAAAGGCAGAAAGTCAAACGCGAAAAGTGGATTAGGAAACAATTGGTGGGTTTTGCATGTGAAAGGTGATCAATGTTTAAAAACCATTTAAACATGAATTAATAGCTATTACTGAGCATTTTAGGCTAAAGGAGAATGACAGCATGAGAGATCTGGGAAGAGGGTGGAGGTCTACATGACAGAAAGAGAGAATGAAGGGGTGGATAATCATGGGAGGAAAAAAGTGACAACGCAATGAACCAGTGACTATGTTTAAATGACAAACCCTATGAAAACCAAAACCCTGTGTTTTTGGGGTTGCTGCAGGGTTTCTTTCTCACATCATGGTCTCAAAGGGAGGAGGTGAGGCTGAGACACCTGTGAGCATCCTGGTGGATCTTTTCTTTGCCAACCTACTGATTAAATGAAAGCATAAATGGAACAAACTGAAACACAACTACTCTGTTCTACCTTGTTGTAATGAAATGCAACTATTCAAGCAAATGAACAGGAAATAGGAAACTACTTAAGTCAATGAGCAGGAAACTAGAAATCTGTGATGAACCACTGTAATGAAAATGAATCTATTTAACCAAATGAACAATCAAACCATGTATCTATGCTACTGCTGTAATGGAAATGAACTTCTTAAGTTAATGAATATAAAGCAAGATTCTATGCTAGAATGCAATGCAAGAAAGAGGATCTTTGGCTGCTAGGGTTGGGCCCTAACCCAAGAGCTTCAACCCTCTGAGTTAACTTAGTGTTGGTTCAAATCAAAACTCATATTCATTATCAAAGAACATTGTATTACATCAACTATTACAAGTCAAAAGGTCTGAATACTTGCTAATTGACTGATTGACTATTGGTTAACTAACTAAAAACTAAGGTCCTGTTGATGCCTCGAAAATCGCTGCAAAAACATCGGGGAAAACCACCCGGTCCGGACCTTAAAGGCAACTCCTTTTCCGTTTGGTGTGGTGGATCTGACTGGAAATAATGGGACCAGTTTCCCAATGATGGATAAAAGGGGATGGATAAATGGGTGGTTCTCTAATATAATGGTAATGGACGAATGATTTAATTTAAAAAGTAAAAATATGAACAACTATCCTATCCCGAGAAATTTCTGCTTTTAGTGTAATGTTTTATAATCTTTATCCACAAACAGGCATATAGATGACTCTATTGGTAAACAAAGACATTTATTCATATGATAATTACTTTGCTCAAGTAGTTGAACAAAGTAATCATTAAAACATTATTACACTATCCTTTATATATCACTGATACACATATGACTGAAATAATAACACTCCTTAAACATTCAATAGTGAAAAATATAAGGATTGTTGTTAAAAACACATACATATATCCAATGATAGCAAGATTAAACAGATAACGATTCACATGAAAGAATGACACAAGATCATAGATAATAGTACCATATGTTATTTGGATCACTCCCGATATCAATCGCATTCGAATTCCTTCTTCCAACTTAGAAGCACTTTCACATCAAGGAAATAGTGCACATCCCATAAAAGCTTTTTTAGTTAAAATTTGGAATACTAGCCCAGTATTTATAAAAAATATACCAGAAGCACAATAGTACGACTTCCAGGTTTGAGTTTATACAAAAATTGAGGACCCTTTCTAAATGCATGAAAGGGCCTATAAATACTAATTAGGCTAACTAATTACAAAAATAAAATGCTATTAATTGGTAAAACTAAATCATGAGTATCTTCTCAACATAGGCTTGTTTGCAGTCGGCAACATGATTCATTTTTTCAGATGATCTCCTTTTGATTTGCGCTGGCAGATTGAAAGCATCAGTTCCAATTCTGGAGGACGAGTGAGGCGAGAATGTAGTTGAGTTGAGTATGTGGCATCATGGATTTCGGGAATGATACAACCGATCACATCGGTTAAACATTTGAGGGCGGTCCTTTGACTGTATGGTTTTAATAAGAAAAACCAAAAGGTATCCCAAGTTAAACTTTGGATTCCGGCAATTAATCTTCCATTCTTCTCCAATTTTTTATTGCATGTTTGTTCCAATGCTTTGGTTGATGGCAGTTTACCTGAAGTGCACTGTGAAATCATGTTAGACAGATAAAGAGTGTTATTGATTAACTCAATTAAATTACTGGTAGATAATCTGCATCTTGAGATTTCTCTCTCTGCTTTCATTAGCTGTGACTCCCATTCTAAGAAAAGGATCTCTTTGTGTGACTCTAGAATTTTAGGCAGATTTGTGGCTTTCCCTTCGCTGGTGTCTTGCCAAGCAAGGAAGTTGGTTAGAGTCTCATCAACCTGTTCCAAATCTTGCCTAGCATCGACTGACTTGTAAACTATTGATGCAGTAATCTCACAAAAGGGCTCAACCAGAGAAATGTTATGACATAGAAATCTTAGCTGTGTAAGCAATGCTTTGTTGATCTGGAGAGCTTCAGACCTGAAATCTGTTGGTTGCGGAAGACTCTTGAACTTTTCTACTTGATGTCACAGCTGAGTGATTTGCTCGTCTTTCATTTTTATCATTTGTTCATTCATTGTCTTTATCCTGGCCAATGCTTCAGATAATTTCTTTTGTTTTTGTATTGCGCTTGAGTCTATCCTATGTTTCTCCTCAAGCAATTGCTTATTTAATTGATTGTTTATCTACTGTTGTGTTGATAGTTGTTGTTCTAATTGTTCAATTTTCTGTTGTCTTTTAGAAAATTGTAACTGAAATGAAACAATTGTTTGGTCTCTTTCCTTAAGTAGATTTCTTACTTCCGAGGCTTTATCCATAGTGGCTGCCGAATAAGCTCCGGCATACTGATAAATTTTTGTAAGGTCATTGGAAGGGTTAAGCTCTTCTTTCCACACTACATTAGATATCTTTGTTTTTTTTGGAAATAGGGAAGATTGATCAAGTATTCTCCTTTGCCTTTGCCTTTTCACTACAGCCCTATGTTTGGGACTGTAAAAGACATCTAATGGAGGTATGTCTTCTATTTGCAAAATAATTTGATCGGATGGATCCTTTGGAATTATTTCTACATCTTTGTTGGTGGGTAGGCCGCTGGTTCCTTCAATTCAAATCGTTGTTGATGTTGTATCTTGTCCAACTATTACTTTTGGTGTGCTGGTATGTTGTGAACCTTCCAGATTTCTTATAATAGTGTCAAATTGTTGCCATTCTTGGAGGAGCTTGGGATCAATCTAAGTATCCATATTGATGTTTTCACTGCCCTTCTCTTGTTCTTTTCTTTGCTCTTTCTCCTGCTCTGGTTCTTTTCCTCTTTCGAGAATATTTTCTATAGCAGGAGGTTTATCAATAATTCGTTGTTCAGGCTCGCTTGACTGGATTGTTAGGGTAGTAGCTAATAAGTCCTGAGGTAGAGTTTGCAACCTCTGTTCTCTGAGCCTATTAAATTCTACAAGCCTTTCATCGTTATATCTCATTTTGGCCAGCGTTTATACCTGGAATAATGATTCTGCTGAAGAAAACAAGTCACCAAACTCATCATTTTAATGATCAAACCTTGTAAGTTTGGCTTGTTCAAGCATAGTATAGGCAACTTTCCTTGGCTCAAATTGCTTGTTAGGAATGGTTGCAAGATTGAGCATGTTTATTTTTATGCCTCCTTCTCCGCATGCTTGTAATCATGTAGAGTGTAAACACTGCATCTCAAAGGAAAAGTAGGCCAAGCCTGCTTTTTAGAATTCCTAAGAGTCTTGGATGTTCCTGCTGTTGTTATTTGGTAGGCAAATTCTCCGGCTAACAGCTTGTCAGGTACATACAGAGGAAGGACATGAGGTCTTGCAAGGCTACTGAAAACCCTTATGTATGTGAACTTATCTTCCCCGAACCAATTTCCTACAACAGTTAGGTCAACCTCTGCTTCCGTGGAAATCTTTGGGGCAGGATTATCAAAAATGGCATAATAGATAGGTAACATGAAACCATTACAGATTTGGTACAAGTGGTCCTTATAGTGTGCCTTCCATAAATTTTGATGATAAATGTGGATTGGTATGGGGTCTTGTGAAGTCCATCTCCACCCAAGTATAGGAAATTCAGAATTGAAGCAAAGAGTATCCATAATATAAGCACTATAATAAAAAGGAGGAATAGTTTTGTCGGTTACGCGAGTTTTTGCTCTAAATTCAAGAATTGCAGTGGCTAATTTATCTGACAATATGTTTGCCCAATCCATTACTTCACTGTTAACTGCCACTTCCATTAAAGGAACCATTTCAATAGTGAACTTTGTAGAATCATGCAATCCCCAAATTCTACACATCATTGCCCCGACATAACAGTAAGGAGAACATAATGAATCTACAGAGTACTTACCTAAGGATTCATATTTGTGGCTTACAGGGTTCTGTCTCCACTCTCGAATTGGGGCCGATTCAGTATCATTCTCGTTTGTGAACTTTTTAAGAAAGGCTTTATTGTATTTCTTTTGAGGTTCGGTCAATTGATACATTTTCCTAAAGTCATCAGGCTGAAATGAGCCAAAAATCCTTCTGTCAACTGTGAAAAATGTTCTATTTAAAACCGGGATCTCTTCTACTACCCATCGCACTACATCAGTGTATGGAAGAATTTTCTCACGTGTTGCTATTCTGTGCAAATATGAATCAACTAAATCTTTAAGGGAAGCTTCTGATTTTCTAGTTGAATCTGTGGTAGCTTGTACTGGTACTGCCTGAGGCTCCTCTACTTCAATTAAATTGTAGATGCTTTGCCAACTTGTGTTTCCAAGGCCAAGACACATTGTGTCTAAAATCAAACCCTTTTTGCTTGGTCCTGGATCACTGGTGGGCTGCATTGTTACTGTGGGAGCCGCTACTGTCGCGGATCTCTTGGATTTCTTTCCCATTTGGTTTGAATTTTTTCTTTTGACAGAGTTTTGTGCAAGGAATGAAACCAACGTGATATAGAGAATAGGTAGTATGAGCCAATATGAAATAATTATATCAATTAGCAAATAATGAAAGATTATAGTGATGCTGCCGCAGATACAATTTCAGGGAAGATCTCGGCATAACTGCTTCATTAATTGTCCGCTTAACCTGTCAATCATGGTAAAGGAGTTTTAAATACCCATCATATCGTTTATATGCTGAATGATTGATTTAAGTGTGGCTTGGATTTTTGGCAAATAATCATAAGTAAATCGCAATTGGCGATTGGTAACATGAATGGGAAGGCTTTAACAATAATCCAAAATAATGCATGCAAGCCTTTTTTAAATATGTTTTGAAACTCGCGCCTTAATGTATCGCAATCGAGGATGGGCTCGGGTCATATTACTTATGTCATTGAAAAATCACCAATCGCCGATGGTGATACACCTTATCGCATCGGGAGATTTAAAGGTGTCATAAACATGCGTTGCGCTACATCCTCCGATTGCTGATAACGATATCGCATCAGAGAAATAGGGGAGGGTCTTTTATTACACTTGTTATTCGCCTTTCCCGATATCTGATAGTTATTCACTTTTCAAATCGGAGTAAGTCAATGGGTGCATGCATTATGTTTTCTTTATTGTTGTGATATGCAATCTTGCGATCGCTTTATCACAATAATAAAGAATTTTATATTTATTCATAAGACCAATTTCATTATAGTTCAAAAGGTTTATAATATACATTTCCATTGGACCTTTTGATGAAGAATTTTCTAATGATGAGTTGATACCAATTTATTCACACATCTACGTTTAAAAGGGACCCATTTCATATTTATAAAGAAAAATTTTATGAAATGGGGGGTTGTTGTACAGCACAACAATTGGCGATTCACTGGGAGAAACAGTTATCTCTGAGACATGTTGAAATACTTAAACTTTCTTTATATGGAAATCTTATCTAAGAGGAGAATTCTAATATAACTAGGTATATATATATTCTAAATATAATAATAACTATTTCTGCTATTTTCTTCTCTTGTTAAAACTAAATACATTCTAAGTTTTAAATTAGCCTTAATTGGTTGATAATGATAAAACAAAGAACTTTTCCAACTTAGCTTTATAATGACTCCTTTGTCATAGGTAGAGCCTCTGCTGCCAGCAAACGTCTATAGTCTCGACAGAGATACCTTTTAACCATTTGATCGTTCATTATCCCATCCATTTCAGAGTATAACTAAAAGAATGAATCCAAAAATATGCCTTCATATTTTTTTCACTTTTCTTTTTTCCTATTTTGCAAGATAAAAAGTCATTGTCCTGGTTTGGTGGCTAGCTGTTTGACAATGCCATTCACTAGTTGTAATTTAACTGAACAAGCTGGCTCGTGATGAGACCCTTTGTCTTATAATTATAAGCCATTACCCTGTTTTGGTATGCAGTATCAGTAATGTCAGTTGAACTATTCCCCAATGATCATGGTAAACAGGATTGTAATAAGACCCCTTATATTTTATATCAAATATATTTTAGAATTATACTCCGAGTAATCATAAACTTTGATGAATGGGATGAACGATTTTCTTCTTAAGAGAGCATGTATGACAGGGTAAGAGTTGAAGATGCTAAGATTGAATCAGTTTCTCTTTTTGTATTGATAACCGTTTTTAGGCCATTTGAAAACATTAAAATGATTTACAGTACTTCTAAATCTTGAGAATATTTCACAAAAATAAAATGGGGTTTCAGAATCTAAATATACCTAATTTCCTATAAAGTTTCCTTTTGTTTAAGGCCTCCATTTTTAAAAGTAAATATCAGAACTATTTCTTTTGAGAAAATTTTTCAGTATAGCAAAGGCCAATGGAAGGCATCTTACAAATTTATTTTCCAATGATCCTAAAAACTATGAACACAAATTTTGCTGAAAATTGAATATTTACAAAGAGATAAGGGGTTACCTCCTCAATTGAAGAATTTTTTCAAGATAAGCCCATTAACAGGAAGAGAATCTCTCTTACCTGATAGATCTTACAATATGTAAGTGGAAGGGCCTATCTTCTCATTGATTTGAAATGGTCTGAGCCACATTTTCGGGAAATTAGTGTGTTTTCCTTTATCCTCATGGGCTTTGTCCCATTTCAGAACTAGATCACCAACTTGTAATTGTTTTGAACTGGATGAAGTTGAATCAAAAGATGACTTGATAATTTGCTAACGTTTGCATGTATAATTCTAGCTTTTTCCCCTTCTTCTTCTAGTTTTAAAATTTGACCATGTCTTAGTTGAATAGAAGATGAGGGACTTTCTTCAATAAATTGCACTAAAGCTAGAGATGGAAGTACTAAATTGGTTGGTATGATAGCTTCCTTCCCATTTACTAGATTAAATGGAGAAGTACCTATGGAGGCCTTCTCTGTTATTCTGTCAGCCCATAGTGCAAATATCAAATATTTATGCCAGTTTTTATGATTCTGCTCAATAGTTTGCTTGATGATTTTAATAAGATTTTTATTGACGGATTCTGCTAAACCATTACCCTGGGGGTAGTAATTTTTAGAATACTTCAATTTAAACCCTCTTTTGATAGTGAACTCAAACATATAATTTCCAGAAAAATAAGATGCATTATCAAAAACAAGAGTGTTTGGGACACCAAACCTGGTAATAATGAATTGATATATGAATTACATAATCGCCTCAGAGTTTTTTGTCTTCAGAGGAATTGCTTCAACCCACTTAGTAAAGTAATCAGTGGCGGTAAGGATATACTTATGTTGTTTGGATGAATGTGGAGTGATTTCCCGAATGATATTCAATCCCCATTGCTCAAAAGGTTGTTTAATGTTCACTGGTTACAAAGGGAAAGTTGGCTTTCTTTGTCTTGCACTAGAGATTTGACAACTTCGGCATTTCCTAACGTATTCATGAGTATCTCTGAACATGGTGGGAAAATAATATCCAACATGAATTATTTTGTGAGTTGTTGTATCAGCTCCAAAATGTCCTCCTGCTGGTCCGTCATGTAGCTCTTGCAAAACTTTTTTCACTTCAGGTTTTTCTAAGCATCTTAATAGAATTGAATCATAATTTTGCCTAAACAATACATCATCTACCATTATGAAGTTTTTTTCTTTCAATCTAATGGCGAATTTGTTTTTATAGTAAATATTAGAAGGTGCGTATCCATTTTTTTAAATAGAAAATCAGATCTACATATTGTGATTTAGGATCTGTGATACTTATCTGATTGATTTCTTCAGTATCTTCTGTACCTTTTGGTTCTTGAATATTGGATGCTCCTGCTAACAACCTGCAAAAACCTTGGCCTTTGACAATCTTTGCTGGCTTGATTTCCAAGTCATATTCTTGTAATGTTGTGACCCAATTTTCCCTTTTTTCTCCTAATTCCCTTTGAATTAGTAATTGTCTTACTACTGAAAAAGGAACTATAACTTTTCTGTGAGTTTTTAAGAGAAAGGGTCTGTAATGTTTAATGGCTTTGTATACAGCAAAGGCTTGCTTTTCAACTTCTGAATAATTAAGTTCAGCACCTTGAAGATTTGAGCTGTAAAATGAAATTGGTGCTTCCAAGTTTTGATCATTAATTTTAGTCAGCACTGTTGCATAAGACGAGGCGGATGTGAGGGTATATAGTATGAAATGACTTGAAAAATTGGGAGTGCTTAAAGCAGGGGCATTAATTATTGATTATTTGATAGAATCAAATTCCTCTTTTTCTACAGATCCCCATTTAAACACCAAATTTTTCTTAATCATTGTTTGCAATGGTAAAATAATTTGGGAAAAATCGGGAACAAATCGTTTAACAAAGTTAATTTGACCCAAAAATGACTGCATGGATTTTTTATTATGAGGGAATGGAATATTAGAGATCTCTTTAATTCTATCTGGATCAATATAAATACCATCCTTTGAAACAATGAAGCCTAAAAGCTTTCCTTGATTAAGAGCAAAAAAGGAATTTTTTGGATTGAGCGAGATACCATTCCTTCTACAGTGTTGAAAGATTTGTTTTAAATCGTGTAAATGATTAGACCTTTTCTTGGAAAATACATTAATATCATCTAAATAGACAACTACTGATTTATTGATCAATCCTTTGAATGCTATATCCATTGCTCTTTGGAAAGTAGCTCCTGCATTGATAAGTCCAAAAGGCATTTTTTGGTAAGCATAAGTTCCCCACTTAGTTCTGAAGGTAGTTTTAAACCTATCATCAGGATGGACCAAAATCTGGTTATATCCTGAAAAAACATCTAGAAAGGACATTAACTCATAACCAACTACTAAATGGAGTGTCTGCTCCATGGTAGGTAAAGGGAAGTTATCCTTTTGGCTTGCTTTATTAATATTTCTGAAATCTATGCAAATCCTGATGTCGCCATTTTTCTTTCTAACTGGCACCATATTGGACACCCAATTTGAATGTCTGACAGAAAAAATGATCTTAGCCTTCAAGAGTTTGTTTAGCTCAGTTTTTATTTGACTCTCTAGGTTAGGATGAATTTTCCTTAACTTCTGTTGCACTGGTTTTTGTTCAGAAAGCAATGGAATAGTATGCTGAATGATTGATGCATCGTATGTTTTCAAATCATCATATTTCCAAGCGAAGACATATTTATTTTTTGTAATAACCTAATGAATGATGTTCTTTCTTCTAAATAAAGTACTAATCCCAAATTCATGTTTTGAGGGTTTTCCTCAGTACCTAGGCTTATCAATTCAAATCTTAAAGTGGAACTTTGGAGCTTTGAATTGGTCACCTATTTAAACCTGTCTTTAATATCATAAAGATCTTCTAGCTTAACCATTGGTTTTGGTATTAAGTTTTCTTCTTGATTTTCCTTCATTTGAAGGTCATGATCACTTTCATCAATGATTTGATCATCGTAGGACTTGTCGGAAGTCAAGAAATTTAAAATTTCTTCGTCATGATTGAACACTCGCCAATTGGTGACATTGTCGGGAATTGATGGTCTAAAAATTAACTCTACTGAAAATCTGTCTGGGTTGTAATCTTCGGAAGGAAGGAGTTTGGAAGCAACATTAGCTAGCAGGTCTGCTGCTGCATTCTGAGACCTAGGGATAGGAGAAATATTGAATGCTAAAAATTGAGATATGAGTTCCTGCACCAAGGACTGATAGTGTTTGAGATGACTAGAAAGACAGTGAATTGTATTTCTAACTTGTTTTATAACAATTTTGAATCACAAAACACTTTTAAATATTGAACTTTAAGACCAATAGCTTTGCAGAGTCCTTGAACTAAGGCCTCATATTCAGTTGTATTATTTGTACATTCAAATTCCAATCTACATGACAACATGGTTTTTTCTCCCTCAGGGATGACTAAAATACACCATGCTCCTGCTCCTTCACTAGATTTAGACCCATCAAAGTATAGTGACCAAAATAAAGAATTATCAACAATTTTATTTACAGTTTCCTCAGCAATATTGACACATATTGATCTATCACTTTGTGAAAAAATTTCAATTTGAGATGTGAAATTATTAACTGAGAAAGGAGATGGTTGGGCAGTGAAATTGCCAAAGAATGATTCAAAGGAGTAATTCCCCAAAATATTGTTATTGAATGTTATTGGTTGATTTTACTATTCAAATTTAGTGACAGTATGGGTCATATGTTTCTCCCAATCGATTTTGATCTGATTTGGCTTTCCTTTATAAGGTAGCCACATATGGGACCAATTGGTGGAAATATAACCATGGATTTTCTCAGACCAGTCTCTACTCAAAATTAAATCATAAAATTCAGGTATATTAGCGATTAAAATATCAATTCTTTGAACCACTTGTGGATCAGCTGATAACCTGATAGTTACAGAGTTGATTTCCCCTAAAACCTAGACCTTAGTTCTATCCAACTGTACAATATGAATTGCAAACTTTTGGGGTTCAATGTTCAGTTTGGAACAAACTGAAGCTGGCATTATGTTAGAGGATGCCCCTGAGTCAATCAAATAGTTGTGTAAATTTCTATTATAGATATCATAGGTCAAGAGAAAAGGGGGAGTATGAGAATTTGATCTATCTCCAATTAAAACTGCATCAGTAGCTTCCACTCTACGAGGAGGTGGTTGACCTGAATCATTTGTAGCTTTAGACAATACAGCATTAGGAAGAGGTGAAGAAGGGACGACATTTAGTTCCTTAAGAAGTAATTTCTGTTGATGTTTGAGTTTGCTAAGTTCAAACATAGTAATGTTTGCCTTTGTCTTCTTCATATCATCGATAATATTGTAATCCATTGAATCCGACACTACCAACGTCTTAGATGTTGAAGGTATGTTTGAAGATGATGGCTGATTTTGGGATGGTATTGCCGTACATTTCTTTGTGGGAACCTTTTCTTTAATAGTAGCGGTACATGCACTCCTTTTCTTTGAAGTTGCCTGGACAGGTTCAGGAGTACCTTTACTCCTGGTAGTCACAGGGAAAGCTTCTTGTTCATTTTCTGTATCAGAGTTAGGTAAAATGAAGTCCCACATCCCATGGAATTTGGCAATCTCCTCTTCTTCGGGTTCCTCGGATGGCAAGACAGTTTCATCTTCTTCTTCCTCTTCAGGATCTGAGTCTACATTAGATATAGCATTTGGTGGTTTTGATTCAGGTTTCTTAAAATTTCTAAATGGCCTCTTTGTTGAAGTTTCAGCTACTTGCTTTTTGATTTCAAACATTTCATTTGACATAGTTTTGAGGACCTTTTGTAGACCCTCCATATCATATGGATGTTTAGGGGTTTTATTCTTTGAATCATCTTTAAAAGAAACTTTTTTGGATTTTCTATCTTCAAGAGCAGATTTCTTTTCTAAAGCAATAATGTGTTTCTCTACAACAAGCGCCTCTTTCATGTTTTCAGCTAAAGTTGGTTTTGCAGCTCTATCTACAAAAATGGATATATTTGAAGGTAGGGTTGTTATATACCATTCGCTTCTGATTTTCTCACTTGGTTTGGAGTCGGTCGGAATCTTATTCAAGAGTTTATTGAATCGCGAGTTGAATTCCTTGATAGGTTCTTTAGATTCTATCCTAAGATTTGAGAGATCGTTGATTAATGTTGCTAAGGATCTATCATCGCCATACTTAGTGAGAAACTATTCTTGAAAAATGTTCCAACTAGTAATTGATCCAGAGCGTAGGGAAAAATACGAAGACCCAACTGATCCTTGTAAAGTATAAGGGAAAAGCCTAATGACAACATCTTCCTCTGTCACTCCTTTTAAATTAATTTATAACATGAAATTTTAATATGTTCTTCAGCTTGTGTTCCGACATCTGGATTAAATTTCGGCAACTAATTTTCAAGAGAATCTGGCAATGGGTGTAATGGTCCAGGCATAATGACCACACCAGGACTATTCCATGGATTCTGAGCCATCATAGAACTACTAACAAATGATATTGCTGATGAAATTCCAGATGTTTGGGGAGGAGTTGATATTGAGGATTGAATAGGTTGGGATGATGAAGTTGTTGATCCCTGCTGAACAACAATATGTAATGGAGGAGTGGATGGTTGACTTCGCACTGGGGAAGATGAAATGGAGGATGATGATGAGAAAGTCTCACTGTCCGATCCTTTAGTGTTCTTTTTAGCCCTTTTCCTTTTGGGTAAAGGCAACTCAGTAGGTTCAATACCGAGCTTTCCTCTTTGAATTTTGGTGAGAGGGTGAGGTAGATTGAATTGCGAAGTCTCACTGCCTTGAGATACTTCAGATTTCTGTGGTGTTAATGAAAATCCTTGATCCGGATTTAAACAGGAACGCAACAAATTACAGAGATAACCATATACACAAAGATGCAGCGGAAATAATACTTCATTTCATTAATGGAAAATACTGAAACATGCTTACAATCAGAAATGGAAATAAACTAGCTATGGCGATGGTAGCTTATCTCTGAGAAGAGATGTGATGGCTACATGCCTCTGAACTATGTTACAATGATGCTCGAAGGCCTATTTATTGTTTGGAAACAATGAAAAACCCTTCACATTCCAAAACCTAACCCTAGGAGATGAAACGCTAAACTGTGGGCCCCGTTTGGGGGCAAGTTGGTACATCAACTTCCCGGGGTCCTAACTTTAGCATATGATCTCCGTTTGACGCGTACAATAGCTCATTAGAAAGATCTATTTGAGCACTATCATTGTTGGAGCGGGCAACATCGATCCATTTCATGGACCCATGTTGCCCCCGGATTCCCCAAAAAACGTCGTTTAGGGCCTCAAAACGGCTCCGGAAGTTCAGGACCGCCGAAAAACTGCTAAAAATAGTAAGTTGTGCTACAATTAAGGAAACTGAAAATGCTGAGAAAGACAATGGTGGGGGTCTAGGTGGACTTGGCAGGTGGCCACCAATATCCACCTAGATCAAGCCTTGAAGTCTCTGAATGAGAGTCTGCACTTCAGGGGACTCATGACTTAATCGATTTGAAGTATGGTGGGATTGAGCAGTGGTAGTTGACTCCTCTCCTTCTCGTTTGAATACTGGTGTTTCAGAATGAAAACGGGAGGTCCGAGGTGAGGTGGAGGAAGATTTACTCTCATAATGGGCTATAGGTTTTGGTTTTCTCGCCATTCACAGTTCAGGCCCTCCTTCTAGCGCCAAAAATGTTGATGCCTTGAAAATTACTGCAACAACATCGGGTAAAACCACCCGGTCCGGACCTTAAAGGAAACTCCTTTTCTGTTTGGTGTGGTGGCTCCGACTGGAAATAATGGAACCATTTTCCCAATGATGGATAAAAGGGGATGCATAAATGGGTGGTTCTCTAATATAATGGTAATGGATGAATGATTTAATCTAAAAAGTAAAAATATAAACAACTAACATATCCCGGGAAATTTATTCTTTTAGTGTAATGTTTGATAATCTTTATCCACAAACAGGCATATAGATGACTCTATTGGTAAACAAAGGCATTTATTCATATGATAATTACTTTGTTCAAGTAGTTGAACAAAGTAATCATTAAAACCTTATTACACTATCCTTTATATATCACTGATACAGATATGACTAAAAGAATAACACTCAAACATTCAATAGTGAAAAATATAAGGATTGTTGTTAAAAATACATACATATATCCAATGATAGCAAGATTAAACAAATGACGATTCACATAAAAGAATGAAAGAAGATCATAGATAATAGTACCATATGTTATTTGGATCACTCCCGATATCAATCGCATTCAAATTCCTTCTTCCAACTTAGAAACACTTTCATATCAAAGCAATAGTGCACATCCCATCAAGGCTTTCTTAGTTAAAATTTGGAATACTGGCCCAGTCTTTATAAAAAATATACTAGAAGCACAATAGTGCGACTTCCAGATTTGAGTTTATACAAAAATTGAGGACCCTTTCTAAATGCATGAAAGGGCCTATAAATACTAATTAGGCTAACTAATTACAAAAATAAAATGCTATTAAATGGTACAACTAAATCATGAGTATCTTCTCAACATAGGCTTGTTTGCAGTCGGCAGCATGATTCATTGTTTCAGATGATCTCCTTTTGATTTGAGCTGGTAGATTGCAAGCATCGGTTCCAATTCTGGAGGATGAGTGAGACGAGAATGTAGTTGAGCTGAGTATATGGCATCATGGATTTTGGGAATGATACAACCGATCACATCGGTTAAACATTTGAGGGTGGTCCTTTGACAGTATGGTTTTAATAAGAAAAACCAAATGGTATCCCAAGTTAAACTTTGGATGTCGGCAATTAATCTTCCATTCTTCTCCAATTCTTGATTGCATGTTTGTTCCAATTCTTTGGCTAACGACAATTTACCTGGAGTGCACTGTGAAATCATGTTAGAAAGATAAAGAGTGTTATTGATTAACTCAATTAAATTACTGGTAGATAATCTGCATCTTGATATTTCTCTCTCTGCTTTCATTAGCTGTGACTGCCATTCTAAGAAAAGGATCTCTTTGTGTGACTCTAGAATTTTAGGCAGATTTGCAACTTGCCCTTCACTGGTGTCTTGCCAAGCAAGGAAGTTGGTTAGAGTCTCATTGCCCTGTTCGAAATCCTGCCTAGCATCGACTGCCTTGTCAACTATTGATGCAGTAATATCACAAAGGGGCTCAGCCAGAGAAATGTTATGACATAGCAGTATTAGCTGTGTAACCAATGCTTTGTTGATCTGGAGAGCTTCGGACCTGAAATCTGCTAGTTGCGGAAGACTCTTGAACTTTTCTACTTGATGTTACAGCTGAGCGATTTGCTCGTCTTTCGTTTTTATCATTTGTTCATTCATTGTCTTTATCTTGGCCAATGCTTCAAATAATTCCTTTTGTTTTTGTATTGTGCTTGAGTCTATCCTCTGTTTCTCCTCAAGAAATTGCTTATTTAGTTGATTGTTTATCTGTTGCTGTGTTGATAGTTTCTGTTCTAACTGTTCAATTTTCTGTTGTCTTTCAAACTCTTGTAACTGCAATGAAACAATTGTTTGGTCTCTTTCCTTAAGTAGATTTCTTACTTCCGAGGCTTTATCCATAGTGGATGTCGAATAAGCTCTGGCATACTGAGAAAGTTTTGTAAGGTCATCGGAAGGGTTAAACTCTTATTTCAACACTACATTAGTTGTCTCTATTTGTGTTGGAAACAGGGAAGATTGATCAAGTCTTCTCCTTTTCCTCTTTCCTTTCACTACAGCCCTATGTTTGGGACTGTAAAAGACATCTAATGGAGGCATGTCTTGTATCTGAAAAATAATTTGATCGGATGGATCCTTGGGAATTATTTCTACATCTGTGTCGGTGGGTAGGCCGTTGGTTCCTTCAATTGGAATAGTTGTTGATGTTGTATCCTATCCGACTGTTACTTTGGGTGTGCTAGTACCTTGTGAACCTTCCAGATTGCTTATAATAGTGTCAAATTGTTGCCATTCTTGGAGCAGCTTGGGATCAATCTAAGTATCCATATTAATGTTTTCACTTCCCTTGTCCTATTCCTCTTTCTTCTCTTTCTCCTGCTCTGGTTATTTTCCTCTTTCGAGAATCTTTTCTATAGTAGGAGGTTTATTAATAATTAACTGTTCAAGCTCGCTTGACTGGATTTTTGGGGTAGTAGCTAATAAGTCCTGAGATAGAGTTTGCAACCTTTGTTCTCTGAGCCTATTAAATTCTACTAGCCTTTCATCGTTATATCTCATTTTGGCCAACCTTTGTACCTGGAATAATGATTCTGCTGAAGAAAACAGGTCATCAAACTCATCCTTTTCATGATCAAACCTTGTAAGTTTGGCTTGTTCAAGCACAGTATAGGAAACTTTCCTTGGATCAAATTGCCTGTTAGGAATGGTTGCAAGATTGAGCATCTTTATTTTTTCTGCCTCCTTCTCCGCATGCTTGTAATCATGTAGAGTATAAACACCGCATCTCAAAGGAAAAGTAGGCCAAGCCTACTTTTTAGAATTCCTAAGAGTCTTGGATGTTCCTTCTGTTGTTATTTGGTAGGCCAATTCTTAGGATAACAGCTTGTCAGGTACATACAGAGGAAGGACATGAGGTCTTGCAAGGCTACCAAAAACCCTTATGTATGTGAACTTATCTTCCCCAAACCAATTTCCTACAACGGTTAGGTCAACCTCTGATTCCGTGGAAAGCTTTGGGGCAGGCTTATCAAAAATGGCATAATAGATAGGTAACATGAAACCATTATAGATTTGGTACAAGTGGTCCTTATAGTGCACCTTCCATAACTTTTGATGATAAATGTGGATTGGTATGGGGTTTTGTGAAGTCCATCTCGACCCAAGTATAAGAAATTCAGAATTGAAGCAAAGAGTATCCATAATATAAGCACTATAATAAAAAGGAGGAATAGTTTTGTCGGTTATGCGAGTTTTTGCTCTAAATTCAAGAATTGCAGTGGCTAATTTATTTGACAATACGTTTGCCCAATCCATTACTTCACTGTTAATCGCCGCTTCCATTAAAGGAACCATTTCAATAGTGAACTTTGCATAATCATGCAATCCCTAAATTCTACACATCATTGCCCCGGCATAACAGTAAGGAGAACATAATGAATCTACAGAGTACTTACCTAAGGATTCATGTTTGTGCCTTGCGGGGTTTTGTCTCCACTCCCGAATTGGGGCTGATTCAGTATCGTTCTCGTTTGCAAACTTTTCAAGAAAGGCTTTATTGTATTTCTTTTGAGGTTCGGGCAAGTGATACATTTTCCTTAAGTCATCAGGCTGAAATGAGCCAAAAATCCTTCCGTCAACTGTGCAAAATGTTCTGTTTAAAACTGGGATATCTTCTACTACCCATCGCACTACATCAGTGTATGGAAGAATTTTCTCACGTGCTGCTATTCTATGCAAATATGAATCAGCTAAATCTTTAAGGGAAGCTTCTGATTTTCTAGTTGAATCTGCGGTAGCTTGTACTGGTACTGCCTCAGGCTCCTCTGCTTCAATTAAATTGTAGATGCTTTGCGAACTTGTGTTTCCAAGGCCAAGACACGTAGTGTCTGAAATAAAACCCTTTTTGCTTGCTCCTGGATCACTAGTGGGCTACACTGTTACTACGGGAGTTGCTGCTACCGCGGATCTCTTGGATTTCTTTCCCATTTGGTTTGAATTTGTTCTTTTAGTGGAGTTCTACGCAAGGAATGAAACCAACGTGATACAGAGAATAGGTAGTATGAGCCAATATGAAAGAATTATATCAATTAGCGAATAATGAAATATTATAGTGATGTTTTCGTAGATACAATCTCAGGGAAGATCTCGGCATAACTGCTTCATTAATTGGCCGCTTAACCTATCAATCATGGTAAAGGAGTTTTAAATACCCATCATATTGTTTATATGCCGAATGATTGATTTAAGTGTGGCTTGTATTTTTGGTAGATAACCATAAGTAAATCGTAATTGGCGATTGGTAACGTGAATGGGAAGGCTTTAACAATAATCCAAAATAATGCATGCAAGCCTTTTTTAAATATGTTTTGAAACTGACGCCTTAATGTATCAAAATCGGAGGTGGGCTCGGGTCATATTACTTATGTCATTGCAAAATCACCGATTGTCGATTGCGATACACCTTATCGCATCGAGAGATTTAAAGGTGTCATAAACATGCGCTGCGCTACATCCTCTGATTGCCGATATCGATATCACATCAGAGAAATAGGGGAGGGTCTTTTATTATACTTGCTATTCGCCTTTCCCGATATCCGATAGTTGTTCGCTTTTCGGATCGGAGTAAGTCAATGGGTGCATGCATTATGTTTTCTTTATTGTTGTGATATACGATCTTGCAATCGCTTTATCGCAATAATAAAGAATTTTATATTTGTTCATAAGACCGATTCAATTATAGTTCAAAAGGTTTATAATATAAAATTTCCATTGGACCTTTTGATGAAGAATTTTCTAATGATGAGTTGATACCAATTTATTCACACTTCTATGTTTAAAAGGGACCCATTTCATATTTAGAAAGAAAAAATTTATGAAATGGGGAGTTGTTGTACAGCACAACAAGTCCTAAGCCTCTCTATTTATACATTTGAAGTCTCAACAACTTCCCTCAAAATTAGGGAGATACAGCTCCCAATTTAATGGTAACTTGTCCTTTCACTTTGACTAGCTCGACTGCCTTCTAGTAGGGAGGCTGCTTGTACTTCCACTTTCTTGGTTGTCTTTTAGTACTCCTAATTTGGTTGTGTGTACTTTTAGCTGATGGAGTTATATTTGAATGGATGGGCTATAAATGAGGAGGATTTACCTCCTGTAATTCCTCTCCCATGTCTCATTCAAGTCTTTACCAAGGTCTTTTACCATAGTTCCTTGCTTTTACCTTTTATTCCTGCATTACATGCACATTATACCACAAAGAAAAATATCCAACTCTAACTCAACTCATAAGAAAAATATAATCAAAACTATACAATAAGTTGTGAGAATAGTTGGTTTGACTAAGCTAAGAGGTGAATTAAGGCCAATTAAGGCCCATATAATTACTCAATGATGAGACTCATCAGCAAGCCTTGTAAGACATCACTGACACTCAATTCATTGTGATGAGACCAGCTCTTTGACATGCTTGTGATGGTGAAGGTGGTTTGTTTATGCCAAGCTTGCTTGTCTGTGATGGTGTGCATGCATTTCATGTTGACACCTTGCTAAAGAGAACTCTTGCCTCCATTGCAATTGGTGCATTGGTTTTGCCCCGTCATCCAACTCGTCTGCTAACATGTGCATGGTCTTCTTGGGTACGGTTGAACCGACAACACACTGATGCATAGTGTTCATGCTGATCTTCAAGTGCGTGGTAGAGGTCATCAACTTGCCAAAGTACATGTTCAGTTCCAGTTGGACTTGCTTCTTGTCTTCACCTTGATGAGTGCGTTGAATGGGTTTGAATGCATGCGTGTGCTCAACGACATGCATGTTGTTGAATCCCTTGCATGTGATAAACAACACTACTCACCATGTTTGCTCTGTGTCAGCTGCAGGGATGGATACTTAAATTGTACGAACACAGTTTCATTCATGAGTGCATGTTACACCCACTTTCGTGCCTGTTCCTGCTGGAACTCATTCGTTTGTTCATGCAACTTCATGTTCTTCTTGAGTTGCTGCTTCAGCACATGCAACTCCCATATTCCATCTTCTACCTTTGCATGATCTTCATGTCGTGCTGTCACTTCATAGCCAAAGTATCCAAAGTTGATTTCATCATCAATGGACCTGCATGAGCTTGCAACCTTGTTCCACCTCTGTGTTGTAAAAAAACTTCCTCTTGCATTTGCTACATTTGTTATGCTGCCTTTAGCTGGTGTTCATGATGCTTCTCATTGTGATGTTACCGTTTGATGTCCTTTTCTATGAACAACTTTATGTCTTCATGAGTAGGCAAGCTCATAGACACTTGATCGACTGCATCTCCAGGTGTGCTCTGAACGGTGTCTTCGTCTCTGCTCTCCTAGAAACCATTGTACCTATACTACTGAGAGGCGGATGAACACATGCAATACCTAGAGACATGGCAAAACTCATGGCAAGCAATCTGTCAGTCGAAAATCAAAATGAACATGAGAACTCACTTGCAACATACCTGGGTGAATTATCATGAAGGTTGTGCAATTTCGGCAGGGAGGTCAGGAGACCAACTGCCAAGACTACACAAGGCATAGTTTGGGCTGCTAGGAGACTGAATAACTGCTAGAACTACACAATTCGTAGTACGGTTTGGATTCTTAATGCTAGGATTGCACAATGCACAATTCCAGTTGGGCAGGACTGCTGGCCTAGGGACAGATTTGCGCAATTTCTTGGGCCAAGCAACCACTTTCCTGAAGAAATCTAAAAATAGCCCTAGAGGCCAGTGCTAGGCAGGAATGTGCAAATATAGAGAGGAAGGTGAGCCTTCCTTTCTCAGATTGCACAATGCAGTCTTGGTAGAGGCAGATCTCGGGCCAAGGTTGGCCCAATTCGCTGATGGGAAACTAAAAGCAAGTAAGTTAGTGAATGCATGGCAACACTAAGTGATAGTAGAAGTGATTAACAGTGCATGAAAAACATGAACGAAAGATTTAACAAACATATCAACATGCATGTGGGTGAGGAAGTTCATTTTTAGGTGAACATCCGTGCAAAACATATTCATGCATGCGACAGTAGTGAGATAGCAATGAAAACTGAAATAGAGCTAGGACAAGCTAGTATATATGTAAATGACAGGAAGCATTCAAATAAATCAAGAAAATAGTACTCATACAAGAGAAAACCCAAAAAGAGACATAAATGCAACACAAGGCATGGGAAGTGGGCTTACCCCAAAATAGTTGAGATGAATGTGCCAACTACTCCTAGATGTGGTGTGGGATGTCAAATATACAAGGTTGATGTGAGGAATTAGCTCTATAGCTTCTAGTTGATGAGTTTTGATAATATTCAGGTTGTGACACACATGCCACAAATATATGGGAAGTGACACTTGGTGGTAGGTTTTTGAATTTCTCCTTGCATGCAACCTCCAACTGCTAAACATAGATCCCTTAGACAAGGGATGTCTTTGCATGATGCCTTAGCAGAAGTACCCTATGCATGCAAGTTTGTTTTTCTCGGTCTTGAAGTGAACCAATCAACCCAGCTACACATGCAAGAGGTTGTTTGACTACTTGAAGGAAATGTGCACTTCTGGCTGGGAGTAGGACAGACTGCTCCTGAGATTTGTGCAATTTCTAGGTAGAGCAGTAGACTACTACCCAAATTTGTGCAAATCTTGGGCAAAACAACCTATTGCTAGGAAAATGTATGCAAATCCTACTGGGAGGGTTGGCTGGTAGGATTGTGCAATCCTGGAGCCTAACAGGCTGTCAAAGAGGATTGTGAAATTTATGGAGGGAAGGTTGCTTTCCCTCTAGAAATGCACAACTTTCAAGGGCAAGCTACTCAACTTGCAGTTGGACCAAGTCTGGGTGAGCAGTTGGGGAAGGGAAAGGATCAAACTGTGACCGACAGGTTGCATTCGTGCAAGAAAGACACTGAAGCTTGAGTACTTGATGAAGCAAGTCAAGGTGATGTGTAAGGTTGGTAGGGAGGCTCCAAAATAGGCTAAGGAAAAAAAATTTAGGGTGGTTGTAGCCACTACAACAGATACCATGTAGAAAAACCTATAGATTCTCATGTAATCTACTAAAACAAGAGACAAGAATCTACTTCTACTATTTACAATGAAAGCCCATAAACATTGAGAAAACAATAAATAATAAAGGAAGAGAATCAAAGGCACATAAAACAATAAATATCCGGGGAAATCCACAACTCAAAACCCCACTATTTGTTTTGTATTAATCTAGAAAATCAAGATGAAATTACAATGCTTATTCTCTCTAGAACAATCCCAACACTTAGAAAACTCAATCTCCAAATCATAAGAAATATCAAGGCCAAATATTAGCCAATTAAAAATCTCTCGAAGTCTCTATTCCAATGTGTAATTCCAATGAAGGATAGATTGTATTTAAAGGGAAATAAAGCCTCTAAAAATAGCGCAATCCCTTAAGGAGAAGTTCTTGATTGCATGCACTATCAGTGCAACTCAGAAAAATCTAAAACAAATAGTACAATGTCCCTGCACTCCAATCTCAACTAAGCATTTCTCAGAATAAACATGCATGAGTTTCTAATGGTGGAATATTCAATTAACTAGAGTAGCACTAATTAGGTCACTAGTGTCCCAACTGACTGTTTACTCACTATTAGTTCCTGAAACTGATTGGAACTAAGTTAACCCAACTTAACTCAATAACTTGAGTTAACTAATTACAACTCATTCATAACTCATCCTTAACTCCTATAAGTTAGGGAGAACATATACATGTCTTATAAAAGACTTCCAATTCGAATTTCCTATATTAATTAAGTTAATTAAACTTAACTAATTATTTTCAAATTCCTATGAGAAAAGAATTCTATTTTAATTCATATTTTAATTCAAGGAAAAATTAAACTCGAATTTCTTTTTTCCATATCTACATTCATACTTCAAGAGAGAAAGATCCACAAGGTCAGGTCAATCATCTTTCAAATCACAACGTACTAAATAAATGAACATAACACCAATCATATAAAGGTAATTCATCAAACATGCTACACAATAGCATTAAAATCAAACATAATTGCATCCTCAAGCACTTACATGTTGCATCAATGTGGATCAAACTATGCAGGCATAGGTTCAAGGCTATACGATCCAAGTTCTACACATTGTTTAACCATCGCATTGTTATACTCTCAAGAAGATGCCACTGAATCAATACAAAAAAATCACATGCAACATGCTTGAATGCACTAGAACATAATATTAATGTGACTAAACTCCTTCATCACACTAGAATAGAAAATCTTTGACCATACACTTCAGTAATCGTGACTTAACACTAGCCCTATAACCTAAGGGCAATTACAACTTACTTGATTGTACCAGTTGTAGAATCGACCACTACAAGAGATAAGAAACATGATTTTCAACCATTGTTTTCCACATTTTTCTAGAACCCTAAATGTGTATCCTCATGTACCAGATTGATTAGTCTCATGCACCAGATCAGTTATTAGTATATGAAATAACAAAATTTTGAGTGATTTGTTGACATTTTTAATCAAACCATCAAGCAAGATGGATATAATTGGTCGCATAGCTTAACAAACGGAACTTTATCACTCGAGAGAAAAGGGTATTATTATACTGTGATCCTAGCTTCAATGCTAGAACTAACTCATCACACTTCAGGATATGCCATAGAACACATAGCTTCTCACTAGAACACAACCTCAATCATTACTATACAATAGACAACTGTGCCAAATCTCCTTAAGTTCTCTGTAATAGGTATGAAACACACATTAGGCATATGTTGATGGTACTGGACCCACCAACATTCAGGATATCACCCTAGTATGAAGTTCCAACTAGACTTCACACTGTTTGGTGTGGGAGTCCCATCCGGTATGATGGCCCAGTTTCCATTATCTTAAATATTTGCCTCAACTCTTGCTTGTCAGCACAAGAGAGTCATCTTCTTTTTCTTAGACAAGTGAGGTTTGTGTGCCTAGTGATTGCTAGTGTCACTTGTGCCAATGGTTCTTTCACTGTAGAGGGAGAGGGTGGGAGTGAGTCCCAAGTCGGTTGGGAGGAAGCCCCAACTCTACTAGGAACACACAACACAAAAGGACGTGCACAACTTCTAGAAGAATAGTCCACACGGATGTGGTAGTCACAACACACAAGGAAAGATAACACATACAACACTCAGCAAATGAGTCTGCACGAGTGCAATAGTTGTTATAGCAAGTTCTATGTGAAAGGTTTTTCTGATGTCTGGGGAGGTAACAAATATGGGCGAGACAACGTTAACAACATATACAACACATTTTCATTAACATATATGTATTACAACAAGTGAATGATTTCAAGTGTTAAACACATGTTAAAGCAACATGCATTACAAGTGTTCAAGATTAGTCTTACAACAGCTAAAATACATGTGTGAAAACGTGTTAGCCTATGAGCAGGCTTCTGAATTAAGTGAAAGTTCCAAGACACATCATTACACCATACATCACTAACCCCATGGGTAGGGAATTGGAGCCACTACTTAGTCCTCAAAGAAAATATTACAGACTCTCAAGGCTATGTGGAATGAGCTCAAGTGAAAAAGTCCTTTGCATGTACAAATGAGGGTGTATTTATAGCCAAGGGGGAAAATGACCCTTGTGGTTGTTCAAATACCCTCATGGTTGTTTGAATTTCATGAATTTTCGACTTTACATGAATCTTCATACAATAAGTGGGTCTCTTGGACTTCCACGTTACATTAAATTGATTGATAGTATGGCCCATAGTAGAGATGTGGACGACATGACTCATGACAAGACTCGACATGACAGTGCTGGTACATTTTTGCTATTGCTGATGTGCATGTCAAGATGCAGTGTTGTTGGGTGGGTGATGGATGTCCTCATAGTGTGTCACAGCTTCATCTTCACATGGAAAAGTGCGTGGAGTCTTTGATGGTCGTTGGTTCACTTGATATTGCATTCACACATTACTCCTTACTTGTATGTTGGTAATCTTGAAAGGTGCATGTTCATCCGTTCGTCCATCCGTGAACACATCTTGCATGTTTGCTCGTCCGTCCATCTGCGAACACATCTTTGCATGATCATCCGTTCGTGAGCACATCTCCTTGCATGCACGTTCGTTCATCCGTTGCTGAACATATCCTTGTGCATGTGCTCCCTTTGTTCATCCCATCTGTCATCACACCATGTATGTTTGTGTACATGTACCTACAGTCACTCATGACGAGATGACATGAAATCCATAAACCTCCTACTCTACCATGATGCATGATCATTTCGGATGCAAGTGACTAGGAGAGGAGACAAGGTTGCAAGGTGGATGGAGGCTCCAATCACTATTGATGAAACCTGCACAACAATCACTGGGTGATGGAGATGGGTAATTTGGATTGAAAATGATTGCTAATGAGGTTTGGATTAGCTGAAGGAAAAAAACTGCACAGGTTTTTAGACGAACAGTTTGGGCTGCGGGACGGTTGGGCGGACAAAATTTGCACAATTTCCAGAAGGAGCAGGTAGCGGGAGCTTGGCAACAAAAATTACACAGTTCCTAAAGGGAACTGACAGATGTCTTCTTGGTCAATAGTAGCAAAAACTGTGCAATTCCTGAGGGGAACTAGCAGTGAGCTATTGGGATCTTGGTAGCAAAAACTGAGCAGTTCCTAGAGGGAATTAGCAGTCAACTGTTGGAGTTTGGCAACAAAAACTGCGTAATTCTTGGAGGGAAATGGCAGTCAGTT
The DNA here is from genome assembly GCA_000404065.3 of Pinus taeda. NCBI lineage: Eukaryota > Viridiplantae > Streptophyta > Pinopsida > Pinales > Pinaceae > Pinus > Pinus taeda. Next base: position 99,493 of record APFE031582301.1, read on the forward strand.
GTTGAGAGCTACTGGCGGGAAAAACTATGTTGATGATGGGAGGTTGGCCTGTTGATCACCTCTGCACAGTGTCTGAGTTGAGCAGACTGCTAGGCAGTGAGGGCTTGCTCATGAAAATTGCACAGTTTTCTAGGTGAGAAGTCGATCGACTAATTGGAGGGCTGACTGGAAAAACTATGCAATTTCTAAGGGAGACATGGACAGACACTTGGTGTCTCTCCGACTTGTCTGCACAGTTTTCTCAGTGAGCAGAGCGGGCAAGGTCTACAACCTCTGTGCAATTTTTGAGGGGAGTCAAGCCCGAGGTGGCTGTCAGGTCAAACTCCCTAGTTGGCCAGCATGAAGGTCAATTGATCTGCTTGCGGGCAGCGCAGTGTGAAATGGCTTGCTTGGTGCTTTTGCGTTGTTTTGGGTGATAGTCGATTGAGTTGATGGCAAGGTGATGGTCTGGCTGTCAAAGGGGAATTCAGTCATTAGAACTTCAACAAAATGAATAACTATGTGAATGAGTGAAAAGGTGCATACGTGATCTTGCAAACACACACTTGCATGACTTGACGATGAGACGACTCAAACCATCCAAACACATATGCTCAACATGACTAACCAGCGATGTGAGCGACAAGTGTGACACTTGTGATTGATCATTAGATGAATGTGACGACGCTCGTGCAACAGTGTATATGACTCTGTCTATGAGCACGATGGATGTTTACATAGTGAACATAACAAGTACGCACGAAGGGAAGACCTTTTATATGACCAGAACATGGTCGCAAGAATGACATTGACATCAACATGCAAAATCTTGGGTGGAATGATCAAGCAAGGTGGGTGTGAAGATTCACACGAGCTCACGGAGTGAACCTGAGTGCGTGCAGTCATAAATTCAAACTCTCAAAGGAGGCTCTGAAATTGGGTGCAGGCCAAAATTTTGGAGGGTGGTTGTAGCTGCTACAACACTTGGAAACACACTGGTAGAAATCCAGCTTCTTTGTTTTGTTCATTGATAGCATAGGGCCTTGGTATTTCGGGAAGTATTGAATCATTGTGTGGGTTACTTTGGCTTCCCCACTTACCCTATCGACATAGATGGTTCACCATTTTCCAATTCAGTCAAACACAATCAAAAGTTCAGCTTGATCATAGTGTTTCGAAATTGGGAAGGGTAGCTTAGCTCGCGAGTTGAAGATTTTCAGAGTATAAGTTTTCATCTCTAGTGTTGCTCTGTTATCAACAAGCCTGGATAGTACCCCAATAGAGTCACACAGGAACACACACATAGCTCCATAATCACCGAGCCTGGTCAGTACCCCAGTGGAGTTGCATGCATCACCTCTCTCCGTAGGAAGCCTTTCTCTTCTTTCACCTTTGTATTTTTTAAGAGGATTGTGCATAGGTACTTATTTATTTTTGAGGTAGAAGAGGGATCCTAACTTATTGAGAGAAGAAGAGGTTGTTCCTTTAGAGAAGCATGTAATACCTCTGACATAGGTTTTCTCATTTAGATTTTCCCCTTCTCCGTTCCTACTAGGTGGATGAGCTTGAACACACAGAGGAAAAGGCTTAGTATAGACATGGGGCTTCCCAGTGTGGACACGGGTTCATGGTTGGACCAAAACTTCCCTTGCAAATGGCTCGTATTTCCCATCAAGACTTCACTGGATGAAGGTTATAACCAAGCACAGAGAAGATGGACACAAGACTGACCAAGTGTTGCAGTGTCACAAGTCTCTTCAAATCCCATCCACATACTCATTCAAAAGCCAGAACGTAGTAGTTGGAAGCACTTATTTCTGAAAACAAGAATAGTAAGATGTCAAGGAAAAAAAACAAATGTAAATAAAAATAGTAAGGAGAACAAACCAAATAAAAACAAAGATAGTAATAAAAGAAAACAAAATGAAAACAACAAGCAGCAAGAAGACTATGTACATGGAACAGGGCGCAGCTCGACCTACTGAAAGTAGTGTTTGATATCTTGGTCATTGACAGGAAGGTTTTCAATCCTCCCTTCAAGTGATTGTAGACGGTACATGTGTGGGCCAAGCTTCTCATGGACTGTGTATGGACCAATCCACAGGGATTGGAACTTTGTATGTTTGCCTTTGTCTTCATGGGACTTATTCCATTTCAGAGCCAAGTCACCAACATGAGAGTTATCTTTCCCTACAGACTTCTTATCGAACCATCTCTTGATACTATTCTGGTGGAGTGTGAATTTTTCTATTGATTTCATCCTTTCTTCCTGAAGCCTATGGAGAGCATCCATCCTACACTGAACTAGCTAGCAAGGCTTGCCTTAGGATTCTTTGGAAAGTTGAAGTGCAGGCAAGTAGATATTGGGTGGAATGATTGCTTCTTCACCATAAACTAGGAAGTATGGTGAGGTATTCAGAGAGGTTTTGGGTGTTACACAGTCATCCCATAATGAATTTGTCGAGGTGGTATGCCAGTTGCGCTACTCGAAGAAAATAGTCTTTTTTATTATGCGAATGAGGTTTTTATTTGTGGATTCTCCTAGACCATTTCCTTGTGAGTAGTAGTTAGATGAGGGTTTCAGCACAATACCACTCTGTAATGCAAAATCATAAAGTTTCAAAGATGAAAAGTGCATTGCATTATAAAAAACAAGTGATACCAGAACGTCGAAGTGTGAGATGATGTTCTGCTGGAGGAATATGATGACATCTTGGTCGTTCACTTGTTTGAGTAGAACTGCTTCTCTCCACCACGTGAAGTAATCAATTGCTATTATAATGTAGTGATGTTTCTTTGACAAATAAGGGAATATTTCCCAAATGATGTCCACGCCCCCCTATTGGAATGGTTCAGTCACTACAATAGGGTGCAATGGTGATTCCTATCTTTGTGTCCTGTCGGTGCATCGTTGATAGACCAGGAACTTGCGGGCATAAGCATGTGCATCCTTGAATAATGTGGGCCAGTAGAAACTATCTCGCATAGCTTTGTGTGCAGTGGTGTTTCCCGCAAAGTGACACCCGACAGGTTCTTCATGCAGATCTTGTAGTATCTTCTCTGATTCATGTTCCTCTAGACACCTAAACAAAACTTCGTTACTATGCTTCCTGTAAAGCACTCTGTGCACCGACTAATATGCTAAGGCTTTGAGGCACAATGCCTTCTTCTATCTGATGGAAAAGTGAGAGGGTATAGTGTCATTCGCAAGGTACTGGTGCACATCTACGTACCAAGAGGTTCTATCTTCAATGGGTGTTGCTCGCCTTATATCATACATCTCAATTTCTTGCTCCGAGTGGGATATCTCTTCTTCACTTTCCGGTGTGTGTACTGCTTCAACTGCAAGTTTGAAGGACCCATGTCCTTTAATCATGTGAACTGGCTTGATTTTAAGATCATACTCTTGCAAGCCTGACATCAATTCGCACATCGTTCACCTAGTTCTTGTTGTACAAGCAATGTGCGGACTGTTGGGTGAGGGACGAAGACTATGTAGTGGTTCTTTAGCAAGTAGGTGTTTCGTTGCCTTGTAAATTGCATATGCTTGCTTGTCAATAGTGCGGTAGTTAATTTTTGGTCCCTGCATGCTTGCACTCATGAAGGAGATTGGGCATTCACTGTTAATCTCGTCCTTCTGAGTGAGTATTGCAATGAGCAAATTATTGTAGGTGAAGGTATATTGTAGGAAATCCTTCTTGAAGTCTAGGTTATAGAGTGCAGATGCTTCTGCAATAGCCTACTTTATCCAAGTGAATGCATACTTTTCCCTCTTACCCCAACTGTAGACTGCATCTTTCTTGATCATGTCCTGTATGGGCTTCACTATTTGCACATAATCCGAGATGAACTTCCGGAGGAAGTTTATCTTTCCCAAGAAGGACTGCATAACTTTCTTGTTAGGTGGGTGAGGGATATGTGTAATAGTCTAAACCTAGTTTGGATAGATCCCACTTCTGGAAACAATGTGTTCGAGAAGGTTCCCCTCAGATACTTCAAATATGCTCTTTTTTGGATTCAAGGAAATCCCATATCTCTGGCATCGCTCACATTTTTTCTTCAAATGGCGTATGTGGTCGTCGCATCTTCTTGAGAACATAGTCACATCATCGAAGTATACCACTATGCTTAGTCCGATGAGTCCACGAAAGGTGATGTCCATGGTAGGTTAAAAGTTGTGTTTGCATTTACAAGCCCAAACGACATTCATGTGGAAGCGAACGTACCCCACTTGGTACGGAAGGTAGTCTTAAGTCTGCCAGGTTCTACTACCAGAACTTGATTGTATCCTGAAAAAACATCGAGAAGAGAAAACATTTGTGCCCCAGATATTGTTTGCAAAATGTGGTCCATAGACAACACAAGGTAGTTGTCTTTGTCCGAGGCATGGTTCACATTATGGAAATCAACACACAAGTGGATTTTGCTAGACTTATTGTGTATAGGAACAAGGTTTGAAAACCACGTGGAATGACAAACTTTGTATATGATCTGTGCACCCAACAACTTAGTGAGCTCTTTCTATATGAGGGGTTCAAGTGACGAATGTACTTTTCTCAGCTTCTACTGATATGTCTTGACCCCTTCTTTGATCATAATGATGTGTTGGATGATCCACGTGTCATAGGTTTTCAAATCATCATACGTCCAGGCGAACATATATCGGTACTATTTGAACAAGTAGACAAAGGCTTGCCGCTCTTGTTGTGTGCAAAATGTACCGAGATTGACGAATTTCGGATCTTGTTCTGTTCCCAGGTTGATTAGTTCATGCATCATGGTGGAACTTTGGGCCTTGTTGTTCCTTCAGCCCTCAAAACATTCTTGCAAGTCATACAAATTTTCTAATGTTGCCACACCTTTTGTGATAAGGTGGACTTTCCCATTACCAACTTCTACTTGTAGAGAGCACTCTCTACACCTTTGAAGACATCAGTGTTGGCCATGAAATGCAATCTCTGTTGATCATCATTAAACACGTGTAAATTAGTTATGTTATCTAGGATAGATGGTTTGTATAAAATTATAATAGTAAATCTATCCCTAATCGGTGACATTCTTGAAGCTGTATTTTCTAGAGCATTGGCAGCTGCATTATGCATACATGGTACAATAATGATGATAAATGATTGGAAGTTTGAGATTAGTTTCCATACCTCTTGTTGGTAACTTTTGAGATGCGGTGACAAATGGTGAATGGTGTTACATACTTGTTGTACCATTATCTCTTAATCACCTACCACTTTGAGTGTGGCCACATTGAGGTTGATCGCTTTCTACAAGCCCAACATGAGTTCTTCATACTTAGCAGTGTTGTTAGTGCACTTGAATTCCAAGTGACTTGAAACCATATTATTTCTATTGTATGCATTGATCAAGGCACACCCGACTCCTAATATGTCTTATGTCTTTGATCCATCAAAGTACATGGTCCACAACTAGTCTGTACACTGACCGTTTGACGTGCTAGTACTACTACTACTACTATTGCTACTGCTACTTCTACTACTACTATTGGTACAATGCATTGTACATGTTTCATTACCATTAGTTGGGAAAAGGAGGGAGTCCTAACTGCGTGTCTGGTGGGATTAGAGATGGTCGTGCAGGATAACACCCCAATACTATTTCCAGGAGGCAGTTGCCAAACATGAGTTCTTCGAAGGCCAACGATTCATTCTCATTGTTAAGGGGAGTGACATTGTGCTTTATATACCTCTCGGATAACACCCTTATTTGGTTACATTTTCCCTTGTACAGAAACTATATGTGCAACCAGTTTGTAGCAAAATATTCATTCAGCTTGTTGGACTAGTCTCTGCTGAGTAGTAGACTGTATGCTTGTGGTATGTCCACAACAACTATGTTGATGCATTAGCAGACTCAACTGTCATGAGATCGTCGGATGATCACACCTCAGATTTCACCAATGGATGGTACTGATGTTCGATCAAGTTGGATGATTCGTGCGGATGTATCACTCCATTGTGCATTGATATTTTTAGCAATGGAGAGAAACATGACGTTGGCCACCACACCGGAATCAACCAAGAAGTTATGAACATTACAGTTGAAAAATTCAAATTAAAGTAGGAATGGAGGGCAACCTGAGTTTGCTTCTTCCATCTAGAGTGTGTTGAGCATAGTGGAAAGTGATCCGGGAGGTATGCTTGCTCCCTTGCTAGTAAAGGCTACACTATATGTTTCTTTCTATCCCAGTGCACTCAGCAGGATGTCTCGCTGACTCTGGATCTTTTCTAACTTGAAGAGACTAATGTTTGCATGATTTTTCTTTATGTCATCTACAATGTTGTAGTCTAAAGGTGGTAGATCCACCGAGCCGTCTGGGTAGGACTGATGTTCGTGTTTTCTAGCAAAGTGTTCTACCGTTTGTTGCTCATGGACGTACTCTTGTCCGCCATTGTCTTCCCAAACTTGTTTTGTGTTTTTTGCTTTGGGGCAGCTGGTGGATCAGCCTTCCTCAATAGCAGTCTCATATTTTCTTGTACTTCCCCAAGTGTAAGGGGAGCCCTTGTTGGGTATACGACCAAAGTCCCACATTGACAAGAAGTGGGGAGGATCATGGGTATATAAGGATGGACAAATATCTCCATTGGTATGAGGCCTTTTGGGGGTAAGTCCAAAAGAAAATCCATGAGGGCTTAGGCCCAAAGTGAACAATATCATACCATTGTGGAGATATGTGGTGTCCAAAGTTCTTACAAGTGGTATCAGAGCCAAGTTTCGAAGTTAGCCAAGTGGATGAATCCTTGGAATGTCGAACAAAGGTGGTGGGCCCCGGTAATATCACGATGGGATCCATGGATGAGCTCGATTAGACAGGCGGTGTGCTCCGGATTCTTCATGGACGTGTCCTATTCCCAACACGGTGAAGAGGAGTTGACTTGGGATAGAGCAAGCTCTCAAGGCAGGTGGTGCTCCATGTAAGGCGTGTGCTTCCAATGCATTGGAGCGGAGAATCCTAGTTGGTAGAGAGTGGATAGATGGATAATCGTTTGAGGGGAGGCTCGATGGTCCTTTATTCGAGGGGAGGATTTTTGGGTATACGACCAAAGTCCCACATTAACTAGAAGTGGGGAGGATCATGGGTATATAAGGATGGACAAATATCTCCATTGGTATGAGGCCTTTTGGGGGTAAGTCCAAAAGCAAATCCATGAGGGCTTAGGCCCAAAGTGGACAATATCATACCATTGTGGAGATATGTGGTGTCCAGAGTCCTTACATCCCTTTTACTCCTAATATTGTAATGGTCATTTTCTTTGGGGGATACTTCTCGGTGTTTATCTTCAGCATTGCTTGTGATCATTGATATGTGTCCACTAAATGCCCAAAACTTGATGCTTCATCAGGTGCAACACCTTCATCATTATCAGTGTCTTCTGACTACTCTTGCATACTATTTTCTGCATCGAATTTATGACTACATATAGATCTTGCGACTTACTTCCAATCCGAACAAAATTTCTCAGGGTGATGTTCTTAGTGGAATGAACAGAACTCAAGATCTGCTCATAGTTCAACATGGAACATAGAGCTTTACATAGTTTTTGGAGTGTACAGGTTGTTGCCTAATGAGCTACTTCCCTATCTCTGTCTAGGAAGATGACTGCTTGTAGATGTGTCTGTTTTCTGTTGTTTAAGCTCAGACACTTCTGTTGTCAATTTCTTGACAAGGTGAGTGAGCGATTCAATATCAATTTCTTCCTTGTCTCTACCCTTTCTTACCATTTCTTGGGACTTCTTGCTTGCGTCTTTGGAGTCCTTTGCTAGTTCATCATCCTTGATGACTCCAATCATGTGCCATTCTTTCTCAACAGAAATAGCCTCTTCGCAGTTTTCCAAGAGTGTTGGTTTCGTAGCTCGCTTGACGAACTACGCAATGCTAGTCAACAGTGAACACGTGAGTAATCAATAGTGATGGAGTCATGAGGTTTGGTGTCCGCTGCAAATTTTTTCAATATGTGTGTAAACCTCTAATTGAAGTCTTTTACCTTTTCTTTCCCCTCCATATTCGGGCTTCCCAATTCTTTCAGTAATATAGCTAGGGTCTTTTCATCAACAAACTTTCAAGGAACATGCATTTGAATGCACCCCAGTTTTGTATGAAGTTTGGTGGAAGGTTGTGACACGATGCAATTGCACAAGCATCCAAGGTACATGGAAACAATCTACATGCTACATTGTCATGTCATACCTCAAGGGTCTGTAACTGCAGGTAGAAGTTTTCCAAATGGTCTTCTTCCTTTACTGTGCTGTCAGGGTTGAACTTGATGTTCATTCTCTCCGCTCACTTCAGCATCTTGTGCAAAATAGATATGAGAGTCAATGGTCCCTGAGTCATCCATTCCAATTTTGGTTAACCATCTCTTCTTCTTCTTCGACCTCCTCCTCTCTTTCATAATCTAATGGTTCCAGTTTTGAATCCGTTGGTTCTTCTCTACCTTGGCCTCCTCCACTGCCTTTCCCTTTGCCTCATGTACTAGAGTCTGATCCCAAGATCACAAGGGTGTATCATTCCCCTTGTCGAAAGACCGAAGGCTCCTCTTCATATTCAATAGCTTCTTCCAAACCTTGAAGGGTGGCAAGAACTGCTTCTTCCACTAATGATACAAAAACCCCTATGGGAATGGCTTTTGGCTTCGTTGATGTGTATGGAAGATGATGTATGCATGGGATCGGTCTGACTACTTTCACGAACTAGCAAGTGATGAGATGGATGGAACGAATTTAATGGTATGGAATTTCATGTTCAGTCCTAAGATGTGAGAAGTAACCAACTGCAGAGTTGCACATAGGTGAGAGGGAGTGTGAGTTACTGCCTTGACCAGATGGTTGATGAGTGAGTGTGAGAGGACGTTCAACCATATACAACTAGTTTCCCTCCTTCTAGCACACGAAATGTTGATGGTGTTGGACCCGCCAACATTCATGGGATCAACCAGATATGAAGTCCCAACTAGACCTCACACCATTTGGTGTGGGCGTTCCATCAGGTATAGTGGCCCAATTGCCATTATATTAAATATTTTCCTCAATTCTTGCTTATCATCATAGGAGAGTGCTCTGCTTTTTCTTTGAGAACTGAGGTTCGCATGCTTGGTGATTCCTAGTGTCACTTGTGTGAATGATTCTTTCACTGTAGAGGGATAGGGTGGGAGTGAGTCCCGATTCAGTTGGGAGGAAGCCCCAACTCTGTTAGGAACACACAACACAAAAGGACATGCATAGCTTTCGGAAGAACAGTCCACACAGATGTGGCAGTCACAACACACAATGGAAGATAACACATACAACACTCAGTGGAAGATTCTGCATGAGTGCAACAGTTGTTTAGGAAGTTCTATGTGAAAGGTCTATTTGATGTTCGGGGACATAACCAACATGGGGGAGACAACATTAACAAGATATACAACACATTTTAAATGTTACAATAGTTACAATACATGTGTGAAAATGTGATGACTTGTGAGAAGGCTTTTGAATTAAGCAAAAGTTCCAAGACACATCGTTACACCATACATCACTAACCCCATGGGCGAGATGTTGGAGCCACTATTTACTCCTCAAAGAAAAGATTACAGACTCTCAAGGCTATGTGCGAGGAGTCGAGGTGAAAAGGGCCTTTGCATGTTCAAATGATGGGGTATTTATAGCCAAGGATGAAACTAACCCTTGTGGCTATTCAAATACCCTCATGATTGTTTGACTTTCCTGACTTTTTGACTTTACATGACTCCTCATACAACAAGTGGGTCTCTTGGACTTCCACGTTACATTACATTAATTGACAATATGGCCCACAATAGAGATGTGGACGACATGACTCATGAAAAGACTCGACATGAAAATGTTGATACATTCGTGCTGCTGCTAGTGCACATGTTGAGATGCAATGTTGTTGGGTGATGGATGTCCTCATGGTGTTTCATAGCTCCACCTTCGCATGGAAAAGTGTGCGGAGTCTTTGATGGTTGTTGGTTCGCTTGATATTGCATTCACATTGCTCCTTGTTTGTATTTTTGTAAGCTTGACAGGTTCATCCGTTTGCGAAAGGTACATGTTCGTCCGTCTATCCATCCGTGAACACATCTTGCATGTTTGCTCATTCATCTGTCTACGAACACATATTTGCATGATCATCCATTCGTGAGCACATATCTTTGCATGCATGTTCGTTCATGCATTGGTGAACATGTCCTTCTACATGTTCTCCCTTCATTCATCCCATCCATCATCATGCCTTGTTTGCTTGTGTACCTATATTTGCAGTCACTCATGACAAGACGACATCAAATCCATAAACCTCCTAGTCTACCATGATGCATGATCATTTCGGATGCATGTGACTGGGAGAGGACACATGTTGCGAGGTGGTATGGAGGCTCCAGGAATTGCTGATGAAAAATGTGCAACAGTCACTAGCTGATGGAGATGGGAAATCCGGATCAACAGTGACTATCTACGAGGTCTGGCTCAGCTAGAGGGAAAAACTGCGAAATGTTTTAGAGGAACAGTCTTCTCTGCAAGAAGGCTGGGTAGAAAAAATCTATGCAATTTCCGGAGGATCAGGCAGTGGGAGCTTGGCAACAAAACCTGCGCAATTCCTCGAGGGAGCTGGAAGCTGGCTACTAGGTCACTGGTAGCAAAAACTACACAATTCCCGAGGGGAACTGGAAATCAGCTACCAAGAGCTTCACAGCAAAAATTGTGCAGTTCCTGGAGGGAACTGGTAGTCAGTTGCTGGAGCTTGGCAGCAAAAAATGCGCAATTCCTGGAGGGAACTTGCAATCGGAAAATGGGAGACGCTGGTGGGAAAAACTATGCTGATGTTGGGAGGCTGGCCTACTAATCACTTATGCACAGTTTCTGAGCTAAGAAGACTATTGGGGAACAAAGGGCTTGCTCATGAAAACTACGTAGTTTTTCAGGTGAGTCGCTGGTCAACTGACTAGAGAGTTGATTGGAAAAACTATGCAAATTCTGATGGAGATAGGGATGGGTACTTATTGTCTGCCTAGCCTATCTGTGCAGTTTTCTTAGTGAGTGGAGTGGGCAAGGTTTGCAACCTTTTCAAAAAAATTTAGGGGAGTCAGTCCCGGGGTGGCTTTCAGGTAAAACTCTATGGTTGGCTAGCATGAAGGTCAACTGATCTACTTGCAGGCGACGTAGCTTGAAATGGCTTGCTTGGTGCTTCTACACTTTTCTGGGTGACAGTCGATCAAGTCAATGGCAGGGTGATGGTTGGGCTATCTAAGGGGAATCTGGTTGGTAGAACTTCAACAAAATGACCAAGTGTGTGAATGAGTGAAAAGGTGCATATGTGATCTTGCAAACACACACTTACATGAATTCATGACGAGACGACTCAAACCATCTAGACACATATGCTCAACATAAATTGCTAACGATGTGAGCAACAAGTGCGATGCCTATGATTGATCATTCGACAACCGCGACGATGCTTGCACAACAGTGTATATGACTCCATGTGTGAGCGCAACAGATGTTTACATAGCGAACGCAACAAGAACACGTGAAGCGAAGACCTTGTGTATGACCAGAACATGGTCACAAGCATGACATTGACATCAACATGCAAAAGCTTGGGTGGAATAATCAAGCAAGGTGGGTGTGAAGACTCACACGAGCTCACAGAGTGAACCCAAGTGTGTGAAGTCATCAAGTCAAACTCTCAAAGGAGGCTCCGAAATTGGGTGTAGGCCAAAATTTTGGAGGGTGGTTGTAGCTGCTACAACAACATACCATTTGAATAGAAAAACATGTGACCATATGACCCAATCGCACGCCAATCCTTCATATACACAATTTCACACTTTAAACCAAATCAGAGATAATGATACCATAACAATTAAGTTTAGATCATGATCTTAATTACATCAAGTGGAAACTTCACACATTAGGTTAACAAAATTGATCACACCTAATTGATCTTTAGATTGACCAACACATAAGTTGCATCACCATTTAGCTCATGCACATTGCACCAGATCTATTAAATACCTCTGCCAAAACCAGAACAAAGAAACAAAAAATGCAATCGCACTAAAAGTGTTCTTGCATTAAACACCAAAAAGAGATGCACCCAACACACTAGAACTATACAACCTCCATTAGAATCAATCATGTGACATGGAAGAAACTATTATACTGATCAAACCATTGCCTTGTGCACTTGATAAGTCCTATATATGAACTATACTACCATCAAATTGATACTAGATTCCCCAAGTTGCAATGTCAAATACAATTTATATATAATCATTGATATTCTTAACCAAATCAAGTTGACTCTCTATACCATGGTATTTTACTATGGGAAATTTTGTGGTAAGATGGGCCGACACAAAACCAAGGGAAATTACCATGAATAGTTGGGAGAACCGGACTCAGTAAATTTATTTCAATGTTCACCACCATTTACGTGGGCTTATAATGAACGAATTGCATAATTACCGCAAAATTATTGAGATAAGAGAGTGAAGATGTTATTATTAATAAAATTCATTAAACTCATTCTAATTTGAGAAGTGGTGTGTATCATCAACATTAAAATATTCCTTATTCTTTGATAATTTCCATCTAACATCAACATTAAGGTCTTCATTCCAACTATATAAGCTAAGAAAGAGTGTAGTTTTCTAGAGTAGAGCTATGTTTTGAAGTGAAATATGTCTTCTTTTCAACATAAATTATAGTTTGTGTTGAAGAGGAAAATGTCATGTTTTTAAGAGAAATGATGCCCTAAAATTCTTTGTATTCAAGAGAATTAGTGCATTTTTTAGAAGGAAAAACCTTGCTTTCAAGAAGGATAAATGCTCTGATTTTTAGAAGGACAATGCCTTGTTTTCAAGGAGGAGAACAATCTATAGGATGCCCAAAAGAAATACTATGTTTCGAAATATAAATATTTCATAAAAATGTCCATGAACATGATGAAAGGCACTACTCTATTTGCAATGAAAACATAACCTATAGGCATGCTATGTTTATAACAAAAATATGACCTGTAGGAATGTTATGTTTGCAATCAAAAATAGTTACCTGCCTATGCATCGAATGATTTAATTAATTAATTTATTTCTTTATACTACCCTACTCTATTTCAGAAAAATAAGTCATTTCCTCAAGTATAAGAAAATTTTCAATGCATCCATTTCCGTAACAAAATCACAAGTAAAAACATATCCAAGATTAAAAATATATACCTTAATTATTGCTCACACATGAGAAATTAGTTGCTCATAAATATTTGATGCCAATAAATGCCAAGAAAATGAGTGGTATTGTGCCTGAATAATTATTTAGCAGTGTTGCGAACATCACAATAAAACCAAAAAATCATGGTATTTTTAAAACCCTAATTTTTTCGGCTGATGTTTTCAGTGATTTTTTTCTCAATGAAAAATTTGCAACTATATTGTAAAAATTAGGATTTTGTCGTGAGTCGATGGAAAAATATCAACGACCTATGATTAGACTTGTTTATAAAATAATTTCGTGGATTTTATTTATGTCATTTTGCAAACAAGGATCACGATAGAGAGCAGACAAGCAGGATAATGAATCAACTAAGCCTAAAGAGGAGAAAAATGATGAAATTTAGGATTCTACTCAAAGAAAATTACATTTTGAATCGACTTTCCTCAACGGGTTGCAGATTTCCAAGTATGAGCATCAATATCGACCCTGTTTTTTGGTTTTCTCCTTACTTTTCCTTGGGTTTCAGTCACACCTTTATTTTCCATGATTTTTCAAGGGCATGGAGTGTGTTTTTTATCCATTATTGTTTCATTGAGTGGAGAGGTTTTTTTGTTGTTGTAAAAACGCTGATTTTTAATTTGATTTTTAAAAAATCTTCTTGTGCCCTAGGTTCAATATTACTTTAAATAATTCAATAAACATGCCAAGACATTTGGATCCTATGTGGGAATATGGTGAACTCGATCAAGGGTTTGATAGACAAAATTTGAGTTGTAATTTGTGTGGGAATCATATGAGGAAGGGAATATTTCGATTGAAATACCACCTTGGACAAATTCTGGGACAATATGTAGGACTTTGTAAAACAAAATCTCTATTAATCATTTGTATTGCCATCAAATCATTATATGATAAATATTTAACAAAAAAATAATAAGGAAGCTATGAGGGCTCAAATTAAAACAGGTGGAGTGGTGGTAGGTGACCATGAGAATGGTTCTACTTCTTCAGCATCAAATTCTATAATGGCTAGCCCCACATCTACCTCATCATTTTTTGTTCCTAGAACCACACTTGGTGCACAACTGTTATCAAGTAAATGCTTAAAAAAAGGAGAAGGAAGAATATGACAAGATGGTGGGTAGATTTTTTTATGGAGTGACATTCCCTTCAACATTGGTAGGAACAATCCATTTTACTAGCCTAGGGTTGATGTTATCTGTATTGTTGGCCCAGGGTACAAAGCCCCTTCCTATGATGAGTTAAGAGGGGCTATTCTTCAAAATGAAAAGGTAGATTGCACTAATAGATTGGAGGAATTCAAGGCATCATAGGAACACACAGAATGCATTGTCATGTCAGATGGTTGGACTGATCAAAAGGGTAGAACCCTTATTAACTTCTTGGTTGATTATCCCAAGGGGAAAATGTTTATGAAATTTATTGATGCATCTTCACATATCAAAGATGCATGATTATTATGTGATTTGTTGGATGTCTTAATTTAGGAGGTAGGTCCACACCATGTTGTCTAGGTCATAATTGACAAGACTACGAATTATGTTGACACTGGAAAGTTTCTTAAAGAGAGGTATCCTACCTTTTTTAGACATCTTACGCTGCACACTATATTGACTTGACATTGGAGGACATAGGAAAAATTCCTTATGTCAAGAGTATTGTTGAATCATTAAAAAACATAATTTTGTTATATATAATCATGCATTTGTGCTTCATTTTATGAGAAAATTCACCAATAAAAAGGAGTTGGTCTTCCCTAATATTACACGGTTTTCCACTAGCTTCATATCTCTTCAAACTCTCTTGAATTCTATGTGGGAAGTGAAGAGAATGTTTCTTTCAAAGGAGTGACATGCTTTATCATTTAGCCGCGAACGAGAGTGAGAGGCCATATGAAATCTAGTTTCATACTTGGAGATGTTTTGGATAGAGGTGTTAGAGGTGCGTACCATTACTGAACATTAGGTAAAGTTTCCTCGATTAGTTGATGGATACAAGCCTACAATTGGATACTTGTATGAGGCCATGGATAAGGCCAAATAATCCATTTGTAGCTATTATGAAGATAACGGGGGTGAGGGGTTTGAGAAGAAACATTGATATGGAGAGTGCTTGATGAGCATAGAACAATTCACTCCATCATCCCATTCATGCTACAAGGATCTACCTGAACCCCACATTTTCTTACTCCTCTGGTTTTAGATTTGATGTTGAGGTCATGGATGGATTCTTCACTTGTGTTCAAAATATGGTGTCATCTCCAATAAAAGTTCAAAAATTTCTAAAGAAATGGAAATATATAGGATGGAATGTGGCACATTTAGATTTAGCATGGCTATCCATGACGGGAATACCAAAATTCTAGGTAAGTTTTAGTTTGTTTCAAATTTCATTGTCTCTTCATACTTTGCTTCAAATTTTAATTTTCAATTTTTCTCTTATGTTTATCTTATTTTTTGTAGATGCATGGTGGAAAAGCTATGGTGTCAGAGTAAAAAATCTCCAAAAGCTTTCCATTTGAGTTCTTAGCCAAATGTGTAGCTCCTCCGGGTGCGAGTGCAACTAGAGTGTATTTGAAAAAATACACACCAAGAAGTTCAACAGGTTAAAAATTTTATTTTTATTTTTGGATTGATTAAAAATTATAGTTTGTTATTTTTATAATTATTAATTATTAATTTATGATCCTCAATAGGTTGGAGTCCTAACACCATAATGAAATGGTCTATGTCTACTACAATCTCTGATTGTGGGCGAGGTAACTTCAAAAGACACTTGACATGGAGGCCATTTCATTGGATGAGATTGACACCATTGCTACATGGAGGTTTGCATATTGTCATGGCATTGACCCATGATTAAGGAGGAGGTAGCAACTATAGGGAAGAGAGAGATAGAGGAGGAGGAGGGGGATGAGTATGAGGAGCAACAAGAGGAGATGACACCACCTACCATGGTCACTAGTAGAGGGTGTATTTTGCCTCCTCCTACTTCTTCTAAAGGACATCAAAGTCCAATGCCAACCCAAGGACCTTCTTCATCTAGAGGAAAATATAATACATTTTCTTGCAAAAATCATAGAGGAAATCATTTGTTAGAAGTTATAACTTAGTGGTTTACATATCTAATTTCACTGTATATGACTCATGATATGAGATACATTTATTATATTTTTTGTCGATATTTTGAGGTTGATTTAAGACTCATGATTCAAGACATGATTCACTATTATGTGTGACGTAGCACTAGACATCTTATACATATTATATATTAGTTTTATTTTTATATTTATGTGTCAATGAATTTATTTTATGTTATGGATGCTTTAGATACTAAAAATTTGAAAAGAAGGAATATTTTTGTATTTTTTAAATTTTGTCAACATTTGCCTATTTTTATTGATTTTTTCCCAATTTTTATGATTTTTTTAATTTTTTATGGACCCTCTTCAATGTTATCCCAATTCCGATGTTTGCAACTTTTTTATTTGGAACCAAGTTTCGATGTAATCTTTATCTGCTTTGTTGGGTGTGGAGCCTGATTATCTTCTATATTCAAAAGTACCGCCACATTGGACCCCAGTTCAAAATGGGGGCGGCAACGTCGCCCGTAAAATATTCGCTGCAGGGGGGGTCCAGGGGGGGGCAGCTGCGACCTTTGGGAGGCCCCCCCCTGGCGGGCAGTTTCGGGGGCAGCGCCCCCGAAGCTAAAAACAGCTGTAAAATTGCCTTGTAAAAGTATAGTAATTTCTAGTCAATCTGGGCCTTCCATTAGGCGGATGATCTGACGGTAGAACTTATGTTTAGTTTAGGGTTTTTTGCCCTAGAAGGCAACCCCTCTCTTTGTATGAGGGCATTGTATTTGAGGCTGTGAGATAGATGTGTATTCTGTGTGAGCGGGAAACAGAGAGGTGAGACTGTGAGAGAAAACAAGGATATTACAGCGGCTTTGCTGTAGGTTGTGTCTCTTCATTTTGCTGGATAATAGAAAGGAAGGACTGGCTGTTCGAGGTGGACGTAGCCCAAACTGGGTGAACCACGTATATCTGTGTCTCTCTTGTTTTGTGCGTTTTCTGTGTTTATATTTCTGCAATATTTTATGTGTTCCATTGCTCCGTAATATATAATTTTCTAACACTTGGATCCAAGGGTTTCTTCACGGTGGTGTTCATGAGATTAGAAGATAAAGACAGGGTGTTCGAGGGAGGACCCTACTTCTACATTGCCGCAGGACTGTACATGAAACCATGGGTGATGAACTTTGTCCTAGAACGAGAATTGTTCACTTCAGTACGATTATGGATAAGACTTTACTCCCTTCCCTTAGATTATTGGCTTCCAGAGTCTCTAAACGCTATTGGCAATAAAATAAAGCATTTTATAAAGATATCAAATGCGACATTAAGAGGCAATTACACTTCTTTCGCATAGCACTGTGTGGAAATGGACCTGTCTGGGGCAATCCCAGATGAGATCAGTTTAGAAGTTTATGATGAGGAATGGGTGTAGGCAGTTGACTATGAGCATGTCCCATTTAGGTGACACAAGTGCCATGAACATGGGCACCTATACAGAGATTTCCCATTAAATAAACTAGAAAGTGACAAAAAACCACCACAAGCAAAGATCCTGAGGGTTTCACTAAGGTGGGGGGTAAGGGGAAAGGAGGAAAGTGGAACCAAAAGAAAGCTAATGAGGAAGGACAGCAGAGCCATAATAGTTTCAAAATCTTAGAAGAAGAAATGGGAAACAATGGGGAAAACTAGAAATTGGAGACCAAAACCGATGAGAAAGATAGGGATACCAGCATGGAGGACATACAAAGAAAAACCAGCAATAGGATGATCTACCAAGCATGGTGGATCTTAGCAGGGACCATGAGATGACCCCAAGTGAGGCGAGAATGGAGGATCATGAACTACAAGAGATTCTTGAGAAGGAAAACTTGGATCTAGAAAAGTTTCTGGAGTAGAGTATTAACAAAGGAGTTGACTCCCTGCCAAAAGAGGAGTTTGATAGGGTTCAAGAACTCTTCCTATGGAGATCCCAATAAAAAATCTCTAGAGTCAAAAGAAACCATGAAAGCCAAGAAAATAGAGGGATGAAGACAATGGAGGAAACACCAGGGCACTCTTCCAAGAACCCAGGTAGGAAAAGAGGAAGAAAAAGATAGAATGAGCTGCTAACAGAATGTGGAAAACTCATGACCAACTCAGGTAAGATGAAAGATCTAACCAATTAATCTTTTAAAAATCTTTCTTAATGAAGTTTACAACCTGGAATATTAGGGGCATAGGAAGTAAAAGGAAACAAAGAAATCTCAGCAGTAGAATAAAAGAAGGAAAACTAGACATGGTCTTCATTCGGGAAACAAAATGCTCGATTGATAAAATAAAAAAGATACATAGTAAATGGTTGAGTAGGTATGAGTATCTAGAGGTTAAGGCAGATAAGTCAGTAGGAGGCATTCTCACGCTCTAAGATCCCCAAAAACTCGGAATCTTGGATGCTGATAATACAACCTGTGGGTGATAAGGAGAGTTACATGATTACAAATGTCTATGGTCCTAAAAAACTAGAAGACAAACTCAAGTTTCTCACTTCCCTTGAGGAACTAAGAGAGAGATATCCCAATATTCCGTGGATTCTGGTAGGGGATTTCAATATGATCAAATCTCTTACAGAGAAAAAAGGGGGCACCAGAACACTAGGTAGAGATTCCATTGTCTTCCAGAACTTCATAAATAACATGAGATTAGTGGATGCTGAAATAATAAATGGCACCTTCACCTGGAACAACAAGAGAGGAGGGGCTTCTCAATTTGCCTCTAAACTAGACATATTCATGATCTCAGAGGGACCTATTTCTCACAGGCCCTTACATGTCAGCTTTAATCCTTCCTTTTGGAGGCTCAGATCATTGGACAGTCTAGCCTGAAGCCACTTTTATGGGCACACCAAGGAACAGACCATTCAGGTTTAAAAATGTCTAGATTTCTCACCCTGACTTCACCAGCAATATTGATAACTGGTGGATGTAAGAGTTGCCCCTTGAAGGCACCAAAATGTTTATGCTACAACAAAGACTTAAACACATTAAAATCAGACTCAAAGATTGGAACAAAAAATAGTTTGGTAACATGTTCGAAGCCAAAAAAGAAGCTGAAAAGAAACTTCAGGGGATTAATCAGCTCATCATCACAGATTTCTTTCATGAGGAAAGGAAATATCAAGCAGAGGTTCTTCAGAAGGAATGGGATGACAGATGTAGGCAAGAGGAGATTTTCTGGAGATAGAAATCGAGAGTACAATAGATTAAAGAAGGGGAAAGAAACAAAAATTTGTTTCACAAGTCAACTTTGAGTAACAGGTCACACAACAAATTCTAAAACTCAAAGATTCTCAAGGGAAAGAGCTTCTCACCCATAAAGAAATGGAATCTATCCTAGTAGAACACTTGCTTAGCATTGCAAAGGAGCCTCTCTTAGATAAGTCATAGTTCATTATTAAATTCACAAGATACATTCCAAAGCTTTTCACAAGGGAAGACAATCATAATCTCAATAGGCCAGTATCTGAAGATGAGGTTAGTGAAGTTATCAATGAGATGCAAAATGGGAAAGCTCTTGGTCCGGATGGTTTCAATGTGGACTTTTTCAAAGCATGCTAGAAAAGAGTCAAACAAAACATCCTTGAGGTGGTGGAAGGCTCAAGAAGATCCAAATCGGTCCTGAAGGCTCTCAATGCCTCTTTCATAGCTTTGATTCCAAATCAAGAGAAAGCCATCACACCAGAAAGATTCAAACCCATAGCTTTATGTAATGTGGTGTACAAGATAATCTCAAAAGTGATCGCTAACAGACTCAAGCCCCTTCTTCCAGCTCTCATATCAGAGGAGAAAATTGGTCATGTGGAAGGAAGACAAATTCTCAATAATATCATGCAAGCTCATGAGATGGTACACTCTCTGAAAAGAAACAAGCAAGTTAGAATGATCATACATCTTGACCTAGCGAAAGCTTATGACAAGCTAAGCTGGTATTACATCAGGGCAGTGTTGGCAGCTTATGGTTTTCACCATAATTGGATTAGATGGGTTATGGGCCTTGCATCCATGGCTAGTTTCTCAATCCTGCTTAATGGCTCGCCCTCAAGAACCTTCATGCCCTCTAGCGGACTAAGGAAAGGAGATCAACTCTCCCCCTTCCTCTTTGTGCTCATGATGGAAGGGCTAGGTAGAATGATAAAAATGGTAAGTGTTGATGGAGGAATCAAGGGTTTGAAACTCACCATAGATGGAGCAACCTTAACCCATAAACAATTTGTGGACAATACTATGCTGCAAGGCATTCCCGTAGTCAAGGAAGCCAAAGATTTTAAACAGTTCTTGAATGACTTTGCTATGGCCGCTAGTACAGAGGTAAGCCTTGACAAATTAAAAGTTTTCTTTTTTAACATTGAAATTTCTATTTAGAGAAATCTTACCAGAATTCTAGGGTTCCAAAGGGATTAGTTACACTCTAAGCACTTGGAAATGCCCCTTATAGAAAAACCTCTAAGTAGGGAAGTGTGGGAGCTAGTCATTAAAAAACTTCAGGATAAGGTAAGGAAATGGACACGTAGATCTTTAAATTTAGCAGAGGGCCTTGTGCTCACAAAATCTATCCTAAAGGCCATACCCATTTTCATAATGTCTGCTCTTCTTATTCCTAAAGGAGTTTCACAACAGAACAAGAACATTCAAAGAGATTTTCTTTGGGGCAAAGGGGAAGAGAAAAAGAAGTGGGCTTTGGTAGCTTGGGACAAGGTATGAAAACCTAAGGCCCATGGTTGATTGGGGCCTCATGACCCCAAAACACTCAGCAAAGTTTTGGGTGCAAAGCTTTGGTGGAGGTGGCTCAAGGAATCAACAACCCCATGGGCCAAGCTTTAGAAATAGAAATATGCAAGAAATTGGGAGGAAATGAATCACGTTCGAATGTTTGGGCTTATCAAGGGCTCCCACATATGGAATATTGCTTGGGAAAATAGAGGTATTGTTCAGCAGCACAGCTTCTGGGAGTTGTGAGATGGGAACCTAGCAAGATTCTGGGAGGACAACTGGCAGCAAGAACTGAACCTGTTTAGGGAGGAACTAACTGATCTCAAGAATGACACCAAAAAAAAAGGCTTATGCATGGTAAGTGACTTCTGGGAGCAGGTAAAAAATAATGGCAAATGGAGAATATGGAAGGATCTAGGCTACAGGGAAGAGAGCCCTTTAAAATCTTAGGAAAACTCTCTTGCTATGGACTTGGAACAAAGGAAAATTTTGGTTTCATCCTCGCCTAACCAACTGAGATGGGGAAGAAATGCAGAAGGTAACTTTAACCTAAATGAAGCCAGGCAATTAGCTCTAGGGTTCAATTATCCAAATCCTGATAAGGCATGGAAGAACCTCTGGAAACACCTGCATTGGATGAAGATAAAGTTGTTCATGTGGTTAGTTCAACAAAAGAAAAATCTAACTTGGGAAAATCTTCTGAAGAAAGGTTTTGTTGGCCCCTCCAAATTCTATCTGTGTGGCACACAAGAGGAGATGATGGAACACTTACTCAACCTTTGCCCCTTCACCTCAACATTGTAGGATTGGGTGGCCTCAGTCTTCAGGAAAAATGACAGGGATGGCCTCAGTATTACTAACACTTTGAGAAATTGGAGAAGGAACTTCTTAGGCAATGAGATCATCAACAATGCTTGGACTTTGGTTCCAGACTTCTTAATTTGGGATGTCTGGAAGGAACGTAATGGCATGATTTTCAAGGGAAAAATTGGCTGAACCCAGAACACTATTCACAGATATTAAGACAACTCAAAGACACTATTGGTGCCATGTTAGGGAGACCTCTTGAGAACCAGACTCTGCCCTAGGACACTCATATACTACTGTATTTCGGTCTCCATTCGTAGGTTCCCCAGAGCATACACAGGGATGTGAGCTGGATAAACATTGGTAAAGACTTTTGGCAACCTCCTCCTCATGGTTTCTATAAAATTAGCATGGATGGAGCCTCTAAATGAAACCCAGGAATGGCTAATTTTGGCAGGGTCATCAGAGATGAGTAGGGGTGCATAAAGGACATCTTTCATAGTCATCCAGGAACTGCCACAAATAACATGGCGGAGCTCATGGCCTTAGAGCAGTGTCTAGAAATACTAATTGGGTCAAATACTCATAATGTCATCATTGAAGCAGATTAAGAATGTGTTATTAATGTGGACAAGAAGATCTACAATGGAAAAGCACTTGGAAAAGTATCAAAACATTGGTGACTTTTGCAGGTCTTTCAACATATTAATTCCCACCTCCAAAGCCTAAGAAAAACCAGCTTTTTTCATGTGTGAAGAAAAGCCAATATGCTAGTTGATTGTCTGGGGAATGAAGGAGTGCTCTGTAAAGAAATTTATAGTAAGCATGCATGTGACTCGCCACCCTTAGGGAAATTGTGTGAGGATTGTCAAAGACAGGTGAACCAAGACATGGAAAACTTCCAAAATATTAGAATTGAACAAGAAGGAAGATTAGAGGAAGCAGGAGAAAGTGGGAGTGGAAGGATTTTTCAACCATTAATTTTCAAAAAAGAAGAAAAGGAAAAGAGGGGGGAAGATAAATGTTTTCCATAGGGAAAAGGCTCTTGGTAAACAGTAGGTCTCTTTGTTGGTTGTCAGCCATGAATCTTGACAATCTGCACAATCTAATGGACATCGGGTGGAAAAGCAATTGAAGGTTAACCAACAATGTGGACCTGATGCTCTTTAGTCTAATGGTTTATAATCCTCATCGGGTTCGAAAAGGCAGTTATAGACCGTGCAAGTTTCAGCTCCGATATCTCGAAGGACCGTCACATCAATTGCCAGGTTCTACAAGCAATCAAAGCTTAAGTTTCAAAACAGACTTGAACTTTTATAAACCAATGGCTCACATTCATTTCAGATCCATGAATCGGGTAAAAGGGGTGCAATTTTCCAAGGTGAGAGTGTTTGTGATCGTCAAATCACACGAAATCTTAGATGGTTTCAGGTGTGTTTCGGGTAACATATGTAATCTTTCTTGTGATTAATAGAAGGCTCCACTCTTATTTGACCAAAAAAAAAAAAGAAAAGAGAAATACAGAGTTGATGGTTTTGTGGAGAGATACAAAGCTCAATTGGTATTAAAGGTATGCTCTAAGGTTGAGGGTATAAATTATAATGAGACTTTCTCCCTAGTGGCCAAATTAGCCTCTATAAGGTTGTTATTGGCATTAATAGCTATCAAATCCAATTAATTACATGGTATTCTAATTCATGCTCTAGAAAATTTTCAAAAATTTATAGGAATCAAGAAGAAAAATACGAAAGATAATTAAGAGTTGATAATCATACAATGATGAGCACTAATTCACACCATGTAGTAAGTGAGGTTTTAGAATCAAATTAACGAATCCAAGAGAAAACCTTGGGATAAAGAGAGAATAGGAAAAGATATAAAAACTGAATTGATTGAGTAACTCTACCCTTCTCACATTTTGAAAATATTAGGTAGATGATGTGCATTAAAATAACTCCAAAGTATATAAGTGTTCTAATAGAAAAAGGAGAAAGGGACATAGAGTTCATTAAAAACATCAATCCTATGATAGTTTAACCTCATTAAGAAAAGAGGGTGTTGAATGAAATTAAAGAATAATAATTTAAAATTTTGAGAAATTTAGTTTCATGAGAGAACCTCCATGTGGAAAGAGCATAACACAAAGATATCCATCCAATAATTCAACTTGAAATAAATGAGGGTGTATTTGGGGAACCAAATCTGAGACCTACTACTTGACTTCAGTAATGAACACAAAATAAGAAGTATAAAAGGGGGATCAAAATACAACTAGGAGAAGGAATAGAGAGCCATGTTGGGGTGAGGGAAATTATGTTTTTAATAAAAAACAAGTAAATAATTTATGAGAGCCCTAGTGAAAGGTTGACACATGGATGGGTGAATAATCAAACTTTGAGATTAAAAAACTAACTATTTTTGCATGAAGTGACAAGTGTCACCTATGAAGCATCCTATAAAAGAAGGAGAATGCTATGGTAGAGGAGGGACTTTTTCCCTATTGTTGGATGAATTCCATAATGCTATTATGATAGTGACTAAAAATTCTATGGTGAGTTTGGTGAAGTGGATGCCATTAGAGAGGGAACTCTTGAGCCAGGAATGCTCTCCTCCACTTGCTAGTATTCGTCCTCTACTTTACAACCCCATTGCAGTTCAAGAGTTTGTCGGTAAGAAGCGTACACACAGAGTAGGTTGGGAGGTCAATTGGTGAGTTTTTAATGTTCAATCATGACACAACATCCTTCACATGTGTATGTGGAAAAAAACAAGGGAGTGCAAGAACCAACAAAGTTGAGATTGAGACTCCACCCCTTTGGTGCATCATATCTTGGGTTTCTCTAAAGTTCTTTTACATGCTTATTTATTGTATATAATTATCAAATTGTAAAAGTGAAGGATATGATGTTTAATTGTAAAGTATGATTGTTGATGTATGTGCCCTTAAATTATCATGTGATTCTCATGTTTGATGTGCCCTAATCGATGATTAGGTTGAAAGGAAATCTTTATTTACTTACTACTAGAAAAATAGTAACTTATATTACACCCCTTATATTGTTAATGAAAATGTGAGCAGGTTTCCTACATCTAATAACTTGTTTTTATTATCTTGTGTTGGGTATAATTAAAAAAAAAAAAATACCCATATATCTATTTGTGTAAACAACATCATAGGGAAGATCCCTGCATTTTTTTGGCATTTTGTATGGATAAAGGGGTGATCTGGAATATTGACTAAATTTGATTATGAATTTGTTTTCTCACCTTACCAAGGGGTTTAATCCTTATCCCTAGTCTAGCAGGACCTCCCTTAAGGCCTTAGGGTTATAGGAGGGGCACTACATGGAAAAAAAAGGATTGAAATAGTGTGTTCATTTTCCCTTACACCATACTTGACATGTTCCATGTCACAATATAAACTCCTGATATACCATCCATTATTGTTGTATAACTTGTCATCGATTCATTAGGATTTGGAATGCTCTTATCCACGTTCTTGCGTAAGGCCCAAAAAAATTCCCTGGAGGTTGATGCAGCAAAAAGCATGGAAAATCATAATGTGGCAACAATGAAGAAAATAAAGTCAAAATGTAAAAGATGTTCAGGAAATAAGTTAGCATGTAGGTAAAAGCATAACATGAGCTCTACACTCAGTTCTTGAGAACTTAATGCTCCATCTCATAAAAGGCAACCCTTGCATGTCCGAACCTTGATGAGTGATAAATTTCTTCATCTTACGGGGTAAATTAAATGATATATCATGAAGAGTAAGCTCTAACCCTTGAGATATGCACTTAAAATAAAATCATTATTATGAAGAAGTAAAAAACACACTCGAGGTGTGGAAAATTAAGTCTGAATAGGGTAACTTATGCCTTCACGATTTCTCCCTCCATTACATCCATACACTCAAGATGTGGACTCCCATTAACTAGTCCCCTTAATCATGGCACTTAGACATGAAGCCTTTCTCCTCCATTGTCATTTATTTACACCAACCCCTATTGATTGACGGGTTAACCTTGGAAATGCCACCTCCCCTTGGGGGTTGGAAGCACCTAATAGGGTTGACTATTAGCCACCCCTACCAAGGTAGGGAACACTTTTATGGGACTTGGTCTAGTTAGATATTGGAAGGTGATCCCATTTTGAAATACTAATATGCCCTTAACATGAAAGTTTGATCAACTTTGATGCATATATGATCTCAGCCTCTAATGAATGGTTTATTTCACTTGATTTTAAGTTGGTCTTTTTAGATGATCCATAGTATCACAAGCCTTGAGGGCACCCACTCCAAAGGTACCCAGGCCCTACAAAGAGGTTGATAACTTAGAAAATGCAACGTTTACATCAGAGTGTTGGTTAGTATGATGACTCGATTAGTTGATACACAACCTAGTGTACGCTTAGGACCCAAGACATTCATATTCTTTTTTGTAGCATAGAGGATTCTTGATGATTGCATCATTGGACCCAACATGCCCCCAGGCTAGCCTTAACACTATACAATGTGCAGTCCATGATTTAAAGCCTAGATGAGGTTGGTCTTCCATGGGATGACTAGGGAGGCATTGATGCACCTAATGGAGCCCTAACTGGAGAAAGGAGGCACTATGTTGACCATTGGAGGCCCATGGAGATAACATGGGGGCGTACCATATTGATTTGGGACGTATGGAGTTTATTTGAGGTTGGATTTTAGGACCTTTCCTCAAATTATGGATGACCATGATGCTTCAACCTTCCTTTCTCCATCACTCAACATTTGGAATTGAGCAAGGGTATGATGTCATCATTTTAGAGACTTATTGTTCACATGTGTGGGTCTATTTTGGCATAATTTCATGTTAAGCTAGTTTGTTAGCTTGTATCTAAAGGTTTAATTGTGTTTACTCATTATCAAACTTGTTTTAGGGGCTTCTTAGCTAAATTAGGTAAGGTCGACCACATATAAATAAAATGTCACCTCACGCTTCATATCATCATCACTTATGGATTATTTTGGCCTCTTTGAATATTTTGGCCTAGCTCTTATACCTTGCTACTCTTATGGAGATGTGACCTTTGTGGATATTTTGCTATTGGAGACTAGTACTTGTTGTTTAGACGTCATTTTGGGATAAAGAAGGATTCTTCATTGACATCTTGTGAGTACGTTTATTGTTGAATATTTTTTTACAATTATTTTATGCAATGTGTTTTTCTAGGATTTCTATATTCCTTGTCTAAATGCATATCTTATGTGAAATTATTGGTGAAATGCTGCATTGTTTAATTAAGAATTGTTCAAAATGGAAGCTATGATCATAATTTCATCATCAAAATCATGGAGGAAATTTATAATTTTGGGCTTTGACCAAGTCGGCCCTA
Organism: Pinus taeda; assembly: GCA_000404065.3. NCBI lineage: Eukaryota > Viridiplantae > Streptophyta > Pinopsida > Pinales > Pinaceae > Pinus > Pinus taeda. Next base: position 126,742 of record APFE031582301.1, read on the forward strand.
AGAATAACAAGTTAACTCTTAAGTCGAAAAGATCCCTCATGAACCTCATCTAAATGGACCAGTGTTGGAGCCTTATTTGGACATCACATCATCACACATTGATCTGAAATCTCAAGGATGAGTTCACACGTGTGAAGGATACAAAAAGAGTCTTTTCTTTTTTTGTGTTGACCAAAATTTTTCTCTTTGTTTGACTTTTTTTGACCTAGATGGTTTGGCTATGGTTTGACTGAGTTTTTGGATTGTCTTGGAGGCCAATATTTTCAGGATACTTTGACTCTGAGTTGGCATCAAGATGTCTAATTCTGAATCTATAACAACCTACTTCATGAAAATATCTCAAATAAGAGATAAACTTCTTTCCATTGGGGAAATCATACTTGATAGAGAGCTTGTGCAAATGACTTGTTGAGCCTCAAAATTACTCTTTCCATAGCAACTATTTTTCATTCTTTTTCCTTGTTTTTCCATGAGAAAGATGCATTCTCATCACCAATGACCAGTATATACTATCTTAAAGAGGAAATTTAGTGATTTACATATTATTCTTTTATGTTTTTCTGTTTGAATAAGTTTTTGTATATCAGCTATGGAACAAAACCTATTCTGCAGTTAATCGGCTGTTCCGCGGCTACCTTCATGCTTTAACAAGTTCCAGGTGTCAGAAGGAGAAACTAACTACATGGGCAGCTTGGAAATCATCGTGACATGGACCCTGTCCTATTCACCTAGCCCAGATCAACAAGGAAGATGGTGTAATATTACGGTCAATGGAGAAGTCAAATGTAGAGACCGAAGGTAACAAGACTCTGTTTCGTGGATAACTAACATGTTTCACAGTGACGGGAACCATTATCCGAAACAACTACCTGAACGTACGGACTCCAACAACCACTTGTGCAACTGAATCCAATAGCCACCATCTTGGATTTATGTCTCCAGCAGCCGAGGAAGAAATTCCGCGTACCTGTCTTCTACGTGTTTTAGCTGTAGCATATTTTTATCCACAACAGTTGTATGGTTTTCTTATAAATACCTGTGTAAAGAACCGAGGAAGTTAGTAGTGATAGTGATAGTTTTATTGTGAAGTCAAATTCTGAACTTTGTAATTTCTGGGAATTTTGTGTCCGTGTTGTTAATATGAAGACTACATGTTTTATGAGAATCTGAAGGAGTTTCCTTGGAGTTGATTGAGCAAGCGTAGCCTAATCAGTTACAGAGGGCCCCTGCACTAAAAAGGTTTCATTTCCTGTTATTTTTATTCTTCTTGTTAACTATAAATTCATCATTTTCTTTCACAGTGTTTATAATCATTTTCTTACTAACAATGTCTATAATGCAGTTTTCATTTTCTTATTAACAGTGTTCATAATTTAGAGTAGCTTCCATTTTCTTGATCTCATTCTAGTTTTTTTATTAGTAGTTAGAAGGCGAAACTCAGTAACGTAATCTAGTTTTCTTCACTCACTATTTTACTAGTCTTTAAATTCTCAGTTAAACTGATCAGTGCCATTTACTGTCTTTACCATTTTATTTTTAAGTTTACTAACTCATGGTGTTAATGAATGTCTCTAAAACACCCTTCAAGTTGATAACTCATCCTAAATTAAGTGGTTGAGCATTTCATTTATGAAATGAGTCTTTGCTGCATCTTTGTATTTGCTTTCTTTTAGATTAATGAAGTATAGAATTTCTCAAATGTCATCCCAAGGAGACTTTCTTCAAAAATTGAGAGGCAGAGTAACTAAGTATTTCATTTAGTTTTATTTCTGTAATTAGTTAGGCATCAGTTACAAATTCCACTTTTAGTTCTTAAATCATGATTTGGAAATAATGGTAAAATAGGAATAGAAACTCTGTTTTCATTTCTTGCTTAAGCTTTGCTTCCGAGTCTGTCTCAGCTTTGTTTTTATCTCTTTCTTAAAAGCTCTATTTCATTTTTAGAATTATGAGTAGTCCTTACAAAAGTTAGATTTAAGTTTTTGATAATTAAATTGTAAATCACTAGGTATTAAAAGACCAAAAACCCCCCAAAAGAACATGAAACACAAAAACAATGAAGTAAGAAGGGTTATCTAGCACAAATAGTGCACTACACTTCATCAGTTTACGATACCTAGATTGATGATTTATGTAGAGCAATTTAGGACACTAAATTGACCAAAAATTTTGGCGTCATTTCTGGGTAAGTGTAACTAGGTAGCCTTATCCCTTACATTAAAAAAAAATGACATGCATAGAGAAAGAGACTCTAGGGGTATATTTATAGCTAGGGGCAGAAGTTCAATTCCTACAACACCACCTACTCCACCAAGAACAAGAAAAGACACACCTCCATCCCAAACTCATACTCGCAGCCATAGGACTCCTGGAATTCCAAGGGTAGAAATCCAATCAACAGAATCTCCTACTTCATCTACCAAGGCAGTCTTAGGAGAGAAAAAATTCGAATCTCCAACAACAAGAATAACCTTTTTCACCTCCACAGGAGAGCACATTGTAGTTGAAGAATCAGGAACACCTGGTGAGGAAGAAGTAGAACCTCTCTCCCATATTCCATTAATCAAAGAACTAGAGGAGGAGGAAGTAACATTGCAGGTTGAATCCTATACTGACTCTAAAGAAACTATAATGGTAGAAGAAGAACAAGATGGAGAATTCTCACTGTTTGGAAGAGGGGGTAGAGGGAGAGATAGAGGAAATAATGCTGGAGGTAGAGGAAATAGGGAAATAGATAATTGTTTTGGATTCCCTTTAGTGGATGAGGAAACAAATGCCACAATGAAAAACATCTCACCTGCTATCCTCCCAAATTTCCATGGGTTCAAAAGTGAGGATCCTGAAACATTCTTATTTGAGTTTTAAGTCATGTGTAGAACCTATGATTATCTAGAAGACTCTCAAAAAATAAAATTGTTTCCTTCAACACTAAAAGGAGCTGCTTTGAAATGGTTTATGGGGTTAGTTACTCAGTCAATTAGAACATGGAATGACATGAAAAAAATGTTTTTGGATAGGTACTTTGATTATTGCATGCCTACCAATCAAAAAGATGAAATGTTAAAAATGATGCAAAGAGAGGATGAAAACTTTGAAGATTTGATTGAGAGGTTCAACTATAATTTGAAAAGAGCAAAGATGAATGATTTAGATGAAGAAACCTTGAAACCTTTTTTATTAAAATCCATTAGAGATGAGTGGGTAGATATCCTTAACATGATGGGGAAGGGAGATATCTCTCAACTTCCATTAAATGATATAGGAGAATTGTGTGTTCATCTCTCAAGAGGGAAATCTAAAACAGGGAAAGTGCCAAGAGATCCTTCTCTTGTTAGAGTAAACAAATATACAACAGGATATGTAAGTAGGGAAAAAATTGGTAATATGCTTGATGAATTTAAAACTGACATTCTAGGGAGCCTTAGTGAGAAATTAGACACCCTTAAAATACAAAACAAGTAGAAAACCAAGGCTGATGCTTTAGCCATATTTTGTCCAAAAAAAAAAAAAAAAAAAAAAAAAAAAAAAAAAAAAAAAAAAAAAAAAACACATGCTCTAAGGGAATGCCCTTTAGCTGCAAAAATTGTAGAAACTTGTATGATTTGCTCAAAAAGTCATGAGACCAAGGGTTGTCTTTCAATCTCAGGTCTTAAGGCTGTTTTTCAAGAGGAAACAGTTCCAAATTCTACAGAACCTCTTTGTTTTGTTGCTAGAAGACCTTGGCAGCAGTCACAAAATCAGGGATTTAACTATCAAATGTATCTTTAGCCCCAACCAAGCTGGATTTCTTGGCAGCAACCTTGGCCTCAACCTCAACCTCAATCACAACCATGGGCACAAGGGGTGCAAAATCCTTATGGGAGATTTTCTTAATATTATCAATATCCTCCATCATATCAGAATTATCTTCCCCCACACATTCAGCAACAAAATCAACAGCCACAACTTCAAAATCAGAATAGTTAGCTTTCATTTCCATTTCCACAACAACCTCCACAACAAAACCAAAATCCTCAACTCTTGTTGCCATTTCAGTAGAAACCAAATCAGCTACCTGCCCAACCATTACCAAACCCCAACAATAAAAACCCTGAGAATGCTTACATGGTACAAGAACAACAATTTGCAACTTACATGATTACTCCTCTAGATCTTAATGATGTTCAACTAAGATTTGGAAGGATATTAGAAAAGGAAAGACCTTCAATAGTTATTCAGGAACAGGACAATTCTGAGGAAGGTTCTCTAGAGTTCAATAAATTTTTGAGGGAACATCTCCCCAAAACCAAAACATTGAAAAAGAAAAACAAAAAGAATCAGTGAACATAACTCCTATCGTTGAGCATCCAACATCTACTTCTACACCTCCTTTTCCTGAAAGACTACAAATTGATAGAGGGGTAGAAAAACAGATCTTATTGCCCAACTATGATTTCCTAGATGAATTGAAGAATGTCTATATCAAAATCCCTTTGCTACAAGCCATTAGAGAAATTTGAAATCTAGCCAAAACAATAAAGGAGTTGAGCATAAAAAAACTAGGAAGAAAATCAAAAGAAAAAAAAATAATTCACCTGGTAGGAAAAATAGCAGACATAATGATGGGAAAATTTTCCATACAAAAACATGTGGATCCAGGAAGTCCAATTGTGAAAACACATATCAATGGAGTTGAAATTTCAAATACATTGATTGACTTAGGGGAAACAATAAACATCATGAGTAAACAAACTATGGAGCATCTTAAACTTCCTAATCTTCTTTACACCTACCTTACTGTAACTAGTAGATAGATTAGTAATCAAACCAGATGGTGTGCTAGAAGATATTTCAGTATCCTTAGATTCTTGGGAATATCCTATTGATTTCATGATCTTGACTCCCAAGAATAATCTAGGAGGACATCCACTCATATTAGGAAGACCTTGGTTGACCACAATTGATGCTTTTATTAGCTATAAATCTGGTGACTTGTATATTTCTGATGGTAATTCAACAAAGAAATTTACTCTATATCCTCCAGTAAAAGAAATCATAGAAATAGATGAAAAGGAATGGATTGATGATGAAGATGATATTCAGCCTCTCTTTACTATTTCAGAAATTAGTGACGATAGTCAAATTTTAAACACATTGGAAAATTTTGAATCATCTTCAGAACATGACCATGAGCAATTTCAAGAAAAATATAATGTTGAATATTTGTCATCTAGACAGATGTCTCTCTATTCTATGGAAGATTTTGGTAGCTTTACAATTGAAATTTTTCTAGGTAAGACATTGAACATAAACAAAAGCTTGGAGAAACTACAACAAGAAGAGCTAATCAAAACATTACAAAAACATTCTGTTGCATTTGCATGGGAATACACCGATATGAAAGCCATTGATCCTAAGACTTGTATCCATCACATCTACATTGAGGAAAATAGTAGACCTATCAGACAACCTTAGAGAAGGATGAATCCAAATCTTAGGGATATTGTGAAAGAAGAGCTCCAAAAATTACTAAATGTAAACTTCATTTACCCAATTTCAGATAGCCAATGGGTTTCTCCTTTGGTAATTATGCCTAAAAAGAATGGTAAATGGAGGGTGTGCATTGACTATCGAGAAATGAATAAAGCAACCCTTAAAGATCATTTTCCTTTGCCTTTTATAGATGATGTGTTAGATACATTAGCAGGTAAGAAGTATTTCTCATTCTTGGATGATTTTTGTGGTTATAATCAAATTCAGGTAGCACCTGAAGATCAAAATAAGACCACATTTACTTGTCCATGGGAAACTTATGCCTACCGAGTACTTCCTTTTGGGTTATGTAATGCACTTGCAACATTCCAAAGAGGAGTACTAGGAATTTTTTTTGATCTAATATATGATTGTGTAGAGCTATAGATGGATCATTTTACAGTCTATGGGAAAAAATTTGAAGAAGCTTTGGAAAATTTGGAAAAAATTCTTAAAATATGTAAGGAAAAAAACCTTTCACTAAGCCATGAAAAATGTTTTATGATGTTTATAGAAGGTATTGTTTTAGGACATCACATTTCAGGAGATGGAATTAAAGTTGACAAGTCTAAAGTTGAAGTCATCTCTAAATTGTCAATTCCGAATTACCAAAAGGATGTTAGAAGTTTTCTGGGATTTACAGGGTACTATAGAAGGTTTATAGAAAACTTCACTAAAACAGTATCTCCACTCTTCAAATTTCTTACCAAAGATTGTGAATTCAATTGGAATTTTGATTGCTAGTTGGTATTTGAAACCTTGAAAGCAAAAATTTCTGAAGCACCCATTTTAAGAGGTCCAAATTGGAAACTCCCTTTCCATATTTCCACAGATGCTTCAGATACAACTCTGGGAGATGTATTAGGACAAAAATATTTGATTCCTTATGCCATTTACTATACAAGTAAGAATTTGACTCCCACCGAGTTGAATTATATTGTGACTGAAAAGGAATTTTTAGCTGTTGTTCATGCAATTAACAAGTTCAGACACTATATAACAGGCTATGAAAGCTTTGTTCATATAGATCATTCTGCAATTAGATATTTGATGAATAAAACTATTACTAACGGCAAAGTTACAATATGGCTTTTACTTTTACAATAATTCAACATTATTGTGTTAGATAGACCTAGAAAACAAAACACAGTTGTTGATTTCTTGTCTAGGATTCAGAATATCAAAGAAGATTCTCTGGTTAAAGATAAGTTGCCTGATGAATATCTTTTTGTAGTAACTACTCAAACTCCTTGGTTTGTAGATGTTTCTAACTACTTGGTCACAGGGAAGTTACATTCACATTTGTTTCCTAGAGAGAAAAGAAAAATTATTTAAGAAAGTGCAAGATATTCATAGATCACTAACGAATTGTATAAAACAGGGCCAAATCTTATGATCAGAAGGTGTGTCAGGGAAGATGAGATGCCTGAGATTCTTAAGGCATGTCATGATGAGCCATGTGGTGGACACTTTTCTGACAAGAGGACAACCTATAAAATCCTTTCATTAGGACATTATTGGCCAACTATCTTCAAAGATGCTAAAGAATATGTCAGGGGATGTGACAGATGCCAAAGGGTAGGGAAACCTGCCCCCTCAAATGAAATGTCATTACGAATTTAGGTACTCATCGAACCCTTTGAAAAATGGGCCTTAGATTTCATTGGACCAATTAATCCTCCATCTAAGCAGAAAAAGAATATATTGGTATGCACTGATTATGTCACTAAATGGGTGGAAGCCAAAGCACTACCTTTTACTAATGAAAAATATGTAGTTAATTTTCTTTTTGAGGACATGTTTACTCGTTTTGGTGTTCCAAGAGAAATTGTGACAGATCAGGGATCTCAATTCACATCTAACATGGTGGAAGGTCTTGTGGAAGAATACAAGATCAAGCATAGGAAATCTACTCCCTATCATCCACAAGCAAATGGTCAAGTGGAAACTACAAATAAAGTGATTGAAGGAATCCTCACCAAGACTATGCATCTACATAGAAGAGATTTGGTAGAAAGGCTTCCTAAAGCCTTATGGGCCTATAGAACTACATGGAGGAACACAATGGGACATACACCCTATCAACTTGTTTATGGGAAACAAGTTATGTTCCCTATAGAGTTCCAAATCAGAACCTTCAAGATGGCAGTCCAATTGGGACTAGATTTATCAGAGGCACAAAAGCATAGGTTGGAGCAATTAAATGAACTTGATGAAATCAGGAAAGATGTAGTTCAAAGGACTGGTATAGTCCAACAACGGAGGGCTAAATGGCATGACAAATACATCAAGGACAAGAGGTTTCAAGTGGGAGATTGGGCGCTATTATTTGATTCAAATTTTAAATATTTTCAAGGGAAGTTTCAAACTCATTGGCTTGGGCCATATGAGATTGAAAAAGTATTTAGTAATGGAGTAGTGAAGATTAGAACAATAGATGAAAGTAAAACTCCTCTTCTAGTGAATGGTCATAGATTAAAGATATATCAGAAACCAATTTCAAAAGAGGAGTTCATCAAGATTTTCCAAGAAAATTCTGAAATGAAGTTAGTGAAGAAGAATATTTCTTCTCCGCTAACTTAGTCTTTATTTTTCTTATGAAAAAAATATAAAAAAATATAAAAAAAATATAAAAAAAAGTAATAAATTGTATAAGGTTGAAAACCAATAATTGATTGGCATACTTATACAGAAAATACAGGGTGAAAATCAGAGGTTTCTGACACCCTTTATTTTCCATTTTCTTCCTGTAATAAGTAGTGACAAAAAGCCATAGTCACTCTGTAGTTCAAATTCTGAAAAGTAATCATCTCATCTCACCCCACCATTTTATTTTTACAGTTTCACTTCATCCCATTGTCATATTCCATCAATAAATTTCTCCCTTCTCAATATTCATTCCATCTCCATTTCATTTATCATCTTGTCTTTCATCCCATTTCATTTCATTTACATAGCCATTTCCATTTCATTCATAATCCATAAGACATATTTCATTTTATGTTTCAAATTTTGCAGTTGATTCTATTCTGCAGCTAATTCTGTTCTGCAGCTAATCTGATTCTGCAGCTACAAATTGTTCATCAGTTCAGGCACAAGTGTACAGTTCATAATAAAATCATGTATGTAGGGAATTGAAGAAAGAAATCAATTTTTGAAGATCAATCATAGTTAAGGCACCTATGGATCAACATCAAAGGAAAATTTTAGCAAGAGAAAGGTGAGGGTTCCAAAGGTAAATGCAAAAATTTATTTCAAAAAGAAATTTGAAAACATAAGCTTGTATAATATGTATGATCACATGTCTCCTTAATTAACCATCATTTGATTTGACCGTCACGATGACTCTGCCATATCTTCTGCCTTTAATGACAAACGGTCTCAATGATTCTTTCATAACTAATCTCCGCTTCAAACTCCATAACCTATACTCAAACGGTCCTCCACAACTGCACTTGCTACACTTGTTAACAATCAAGATATGATGTGACCTACCTATCTACAACTCTTTCAACCATGTGTTGAGATTGCAACAAGATGATGGAGCTTAGTGAAAAGAGTCGCCTTCACTAAGTGGGCCCGCAGGCAAATTATGGCACAAAGTCTATTTTTAGACATATGGATCATGTCTATGAGTTGCAGGATGCTATTTATGGATGATTGGTCAAGTTGGAAAAAATAGATGGACTTCTATTTTTAGACAACAGCGGTGACACTGTCAATTCTAACTATAGAGCAGTCAAATATTATTAGCTTATAATAATATTTAGACTATAAACTTTATATTATTCTCTTGGAGCACTTCAATTTGAGCTACAGATGTGGCACATGCAAGCTGTCAGAAGGAAATAGGTTTTCTTTGTGGGTCAGTTGAGTTGTTGCATGCATGACTTCAGTTAGAACTCAATCAATTGAGTTTGGTGGAGTTGATTGTGGAGTTGATGGAGTTGTGTTCAGTTTGACTTGGTTAAACTAGTTGTAATTAGTCTAATTGCAAAAAGACTAATGATGAGTTGTTAAAATAATTATTAACTCATAATGCATCTAAAGAACACATCAGTTAACTCAGTTGCATGTCAGTGCATGTTCAGTTCAGCAGGGACAAGTGTTATAGGATCAGATTGCTATCAGTTGTGACTATAGTTGTGCATGAGGATTTGCACAATCAATGGGATTGAGTTATGCCAATGAGAATTGGCCAATAACAAGTGATTATAGCCTCTGCTCACATCATTCCCAGTGTGAGTGATTATTTTGAGGTAAATACGAGTTTGGTTCAACCATTCTCATCCATTCTTGAGCAGGTATTGAGCAGTGGAGGCACACAAGCAGTGGAATAGATTTGGAGATCAGATCTGAGCTGTATTGTGTGTAACAGGTGGAGATAGTGCTGGATACTTGTGAGAATTAATGACTATTGTAATGTTACATGTTCTCAATCATTAATATACAAATAGTGTGGGGTTTTCAGCTGTAAGCTTTCCCCGGGTTACATACTGTGTTAATGTGTGCATGCTCTTGATGTTTTATTGGTATTGATGCTGCTATATTGATGATCAACGTAGAGGATCTTATGTATTGTGTATGTATTCTGTAATAGTACATGATTGGGATAATCTCCATTGAATATGTGTTTATTATTCAAAGTTGCTACACCCTGACTGTCTATTTATTACATGCCAACTCTTAAGTTCTTCTCTCATATTCATGCAGCCATTTCATATACACAGTCATTTTGTTTCCATATACCCAGTCATTCCATTTCCATACACACAGTCATTCTACCTCCTAAATAACACTCGTTCCATAAACAGTAAAGAGTAATTTTGAGATCAATAAATTCTACAAAACAAAGACCATGGGACTCATCGTCAAGGCAGAGCCTGTAGGGGAAAAATTCATGGAAGGATATCCCAAAATTAAGGAGATGCTGCAGAATACTAGATGGCTCAAGTTCATAGAAAAGTTTGATGGATATCATAAGGAGATCACAAAATCTTTCGCTAGATCCTTTGATGGTACAAAAGTGGAGATTGGGGACATCAAGTTTGCAATAACAGAATCCTACATAGCAGAGGCTACAAAACTACCAAGACTTGGTGAGGGGTGGTTCAAAAACAAATAATTCCATAGTGAATCATAGAAGGTATTCCTCAAGAACATAGGTATGGATGTCACTGTGTTTAGGAAAGGAATCCCTATTTCAGCACTCAAAAATAAATGGAGAAGCATGCTTTTGATATTGCAAAAAATTATTACCTGTGAGGGAATATTTGGATGTATGTATGTTTATCATATACATTTATTGATGAACTTTCTAGACAATGGGGACATCAACCTCCCTTTATTCCTCCTAAATAATCAAAGGAGAATGGCTTCAAATGTACAGAACAAAATAGAATCTTTGGAAACAACCATGTACCACCATAGATTGGTCAAAATCCTAGTTGAATATCATCTAAAGAAAATAGGGGACACCTGGGAAATTTTTTTGATAAGAAACCATTTCCAAGAGACACCAGAATCTCCTGAAAACGATAGTGTAAAAAAGAGTAGGAGAAAGAAAACCAATCTCACCATTCAAAGCAACCCTGAAACCTCGGCACAGAAAAATGATGAAGGAGAACCAATCTCTGAAAAATTAACAGAGATCAGAAAGAAAATCAAGCAGAGGAAGAAGATAAACAAAATGTTGGTGGAATTACTTAGAACACACCTAAATATCCATTACAACCAGATGATGAACAACCAATCTCTGAAAAATTTACAGAGATTAAGAGACAAATCAAGGGGAAGGAAAAGATAGGTAAAGAGAAAAAGGGTGCAAAGGAGGAGAACATAAAACCCCTTAGAAGAAGCTCTAGGCTCAGAGGAATGGTAAAGAAGGTCTCATCAAAGGAAACATAGTTCATCAATTTGGAAGGAGAAACACCAATATCATCCCCTGAAAATATTCCATTTACATACAGTCCTCAAAACTCTCCTAGACAGTATTTTGAAGGCAGTCCCAACAGAGGATCCCCAGGAATATATCCAATACAACAGCAAATTTATGATTACATAGAATCACTAGGAAAGAAAAATGCCTCAAGGAATCCAAGTTCCTCACCCAATCCAAAACAACCTATCAATCCACAAGAACCTCTAACTGACTCACTCAAACAAGAAATCTATGAGCTGGAGATATTGAATAGGAATATTAAGAAATAAAATGAAGCGTTAAAGGAACAAAGAAAATTGGATAAAGCCATACATGACAATACCATACTACACTTGGGCCTATGGTACAAGAAAAATAGGAAGTTGAAGACGAAGAACAGAAACTTGAACAAAATAGTGATCAACCTTAAGTACATACTTCTCATGAAGAAACCAAGGATGGCTGTTACTTCAAAGAAAAGAAAGAGAAGAAAGTTAGATGTATTGGCAGAGGTATTTGAGCAGATGCAATGAAGGAAAAAGTTCACAGTTTTGGCAATTTGTAGGGGACATGCAATGATTTTGCAGTGGAGGTATGTTAAGCCTCAAAATTACTCTTTCCATAACAACACTTTTTCATTCTTTTTCCTTGTTTTTCCATGAGAAAGATGCATTCTCATCACCAATGACTAGTATATACTATCTTAAGGAGGACATTTAGTGATTTACATATTATGCTTTTATGTTTTGCTGTTTGAATAAGTTTTTGTATATTAGCTACGGAACGCAGCCTATCCTGCAGCTAATCGGTTGTTCCGCAGATACCTTCATGCTTTAACAGGTTCCAAGTGTCAGAAGGAGAAACTAACTACATGGGTAGCTTGGAAATCATCATAACATGGACCCTGTCCTATTCACCTAGCCTAGGTCGACAAGGAAGATGGTATGAGACTACGATCAATAGAGAAGTCAAATGAAGAGACTGAAGGTAACATGACTATGTTTCGTGGATAACTAACATGTTTCACAGTGATGGGAAGCGTTATCCGAAAAAACTATCTAAACCTACAGACTCCAATGGTTACCCGTGCAACTGAATCCGACAGCCACCATCTTGGATTTATGTCTCCAGTAGTTGAGGAAGAAATTCTGCGTACTTGTCTTCTACGTGTTTTTGCTGTAGCATATTTTTCTCCACAAACAGTTGTATGGTTTTCTTATAAATACCTGTGTAAAGAATCGAGGAAGTTAGTAGTGATAGTGATAGTTTTATTGTGAAATCAAATTCTGAACTCTGTAATTTCTGGGAATTTTGTGTCCCTGTTGTTAATATGAAGACTACATGTTTTATGAGAATCTGAAGGAGTTTCCTTGGAGTTGATTGAGCAAGCATAGCCTAATCAGTTACAGAGGGCCCCTGCACTGAAAAGGTTCCATTTCCTGTTATTTTTCTTCTTATTAACTGTAACTTCATCATTTTCTTTCACAATGTTTATAATCATTTTCTTGCTAACAATGTCTATAATGCAGTTTCCATCATTTTCTTATTAATAGTGTTCATAATTTAGAGTAGTTTCCATTTGCTTGATTTCTTTCTATTTTTTTTATCAGTAGTTAGAAGGTGAAACTCAGTAATGTAATCTAGTTTTCTTCATTCACTATTTTACTAGTCTTTAAATTCTCAATTAGACTGATCAGTGCCATTTATTATCTTTACTATTTTATTTTTAAGTTTACTAACTCATGGTGTTAATGAATGTCTCTAAAACACCCTTCAAGTTGATAACTCATCCTAAATTAAGTGGTTGAGCATTTCATTCATGCAATGAGTCTTTGTTGCATCTCTGTATTTGCTTTCTTTTAGATTAATGAAGTACATAATTTCTCAAATGTCATCCCAAGGAGACTTTCTGCCAAAATTGAGAGGCAGAGTAACTAAGTATTTCATTTAGTTTTACTTTTGTAATTAGTTAGGCATCAGTTACAAATTCCACTTTCAGTTCTTAAATTATGATTTGGAAATAATGGTAAAATAGAAATAGAAACTTTGTTTTCATTTCTTGCTTAAGGTTTGCTTCCAATTCTGTCTTAGCTCTGGTTTTATCTCTTTCTTAAAAGATTTGTTTCATTTTTATAATTTTGAGTAGTCCTTACAAAAGTTAGATTTAAGTTTTCGATAATTACATTGTAAATCATTAGGCATTAAAAGACAAAAAGCCCGCCAAAACAACATAACACACAAAAACAACAAAGTAAGAAGGGTTATCTAGCACAAACAATGCACTACACTTCATCAGTTTATGTTACCTAGATTGATAATTTATGTAGAGCAATTTAGAACACTAAATTAACCAAACATGACCCTTGGTCAAATATCCATGTCTTGGGAGACATTTATTACAAGCATTAGTTGTAGAAAATAACTCCCTACATTTGATGAGCTTTTGGGAAATTGCACTCAAGAGGAATCCATACTCATTTCCAAAGGGAGAATTCAAAGACAAGATGAAGGAGAACCTACAACCTTTGTAGCCAATGTCAAGAAAGGAAAATGGAAAGGAATACCTTCCAAATGGAATCCAAAGAAGTCAGATCTAGCATTCAACAATAATAGAAGGGACTTGTCCAAATTCCAATGCTTTAGATGTGATAAATTTGACCACATTTCCTAATATTGTCTTAATAGAAGAAATGCTCAAATTCCCAACAACAACAACAATGGAAACATCAACAACTTCAAAAATAGGAGAAGAGGAGGTCATGCTTCCCATGAAAGTGTTGAAGAGTCCCACCACCTTCAAAAAAGGTCCAAGAACAAAAGCTATGATAATAATGTTGCTAATACTCAAAAATCTGAATATTAGCTTGTTACTACTATTTGTAGCTCATATTCAAATAGCATTGATAGTTGGTTGGCCGATAGTGGGGCATCTGGACATTTTATTGGGTATAATGAAGTCCTCTATATTTTTTTTGAGAGGGAGACTAATTTAAAAATTATTCTTGGGGATGATTCTACTCATCTCGTGAAAGGGTTTGGATTTGTTTCTTTTCTTTTAGAATCTGGTAAAACCCTTAATCTACAAGATGTGTTGTATGTGTCGAGCTTGTAGAAGAACCTTGTCTCCATTTATGCCATGGAAGACAAGGGGTTTAGAGTTTCATTTTTTAATGGAAAATTCCTTGCTTGGCCAAGGAGATCTAATATGAGGGCGACCTTCATACTTGGTGTTAGAAATGAAGGCCTATACAAAGTTTGTGGATGACCAATTCAAGCATTCATCCATGATACCAATAATCAATGTGAGCTTTGGCACTAGATATTTTCTCACCTTCATTATAAGGATTTTCCTTACTTGAGCAGGATGGTTTCATGGATTCCCAAGATTCAGGATGACCGTGAAGGTGTATGTCAGGGATGTGCCAATGGAAAGAATAACAAGAGACCATTCCCTTCTAGTAGCAGCAGATCTAAAGAGATTCTTCAAATCATTCATTCTTATCTTTGTGGGCCCATGTCGGTGACATATCTTGGAGGATACGTATACTATGTTATATTTTTTGATGACTTATCTCGTAAGAATTGGATCTTTTACTTGAAGACTAAGGATCAAGTTTTCAGCATGTTTAGGGAATTCAAGGCTATTCTGGAAAATCAAACTAGGAAGAAGATAAAAATCCAAAGAATTGATAATGGAGGAGAATACACTTCAAATTACTTTGAATATTTTTGCAAGGAAGCTGAGATTAAGAAGGAGATGACTATTCCATACAACCCTCAACAAAATGGAGTTGCTGAGAGGAAGAATAGGTCCATCTTGGAAGTAGAAAAATCCATGATTCATGATCAAAAGCTTCCTATGTTTCTGTGGGGATAAGATACAAATACTATTGTATATGTCCATTATAGGATTCCTCATCAAGCCTTGGGAGATAAGACTCATTAAGAATCATTTATATGTGTGAAACCAGAAGTTGGTCATTTGAGAATTTTTTATTGCCCTGTCTACTTTAACGTACCGAAGGAGAAGAGGTCCAAGTTAGAGGATTCAAGAAATAAAGGTACTTTTGTAGGTTATTATGAAAATTCTAAAGCTTACAGGATATATGTGCTAGATTAGAGGAACATTGAGTTTAGTCAGGATGTGACTTTTGATGAAGGTGATGCCCCTGCAAAAGTAAGGGACTCTCTTTTCCCTACTAGCATTGAGAGAAGAGATGATTCTATGGATGCATATGCAAAGCCATCCATGCTTGAGCTTTGCCTTCCAGATGAGCCTATGGTACCTTTGGATCTTCATCCTTGTGATCCTCCCATGAGGAAAAGACCCTTTTGGCTTTGTGATACATTACAGGATGCAGAGAGATACTATGCCCCAAGAGGCACCTTTAGAGAGAGGAAGAAGACTCGCAGATATTATGGATATGTTGCATTAATGAGTGACATCATACAATTTAAACCTTTCAACTTTGAAGAAGCAGTGAAGGAACATGTTTAGAGAGATTTCGTAGCCAAAGAATATCAATCCATCATGAAAAATGGTATATGGGAGGTTGTTCCAAGACTTGAGGGGAAGTATTTTGTGATTTCTAAGTGGATATACAAAATAAAAAATGCAATTAATGGTAGTATTGAGAATTTTAAAGCAAGTTCTGTGGCCAGAGGATTATTCCAGAAATAGGGAGAAGATTATGATGAGATATTTACAATTGTTGCCTGATACACTACCATCTAGTCCATTATTGATCTTACTTCTAATCAGGGTTGGAGTCCCCATCAGATGGATGTGAATACAACCTTCATTCATGGCATACTTAAGGAAGAGGTATACCTGGAGCAACCATAGTGATTTGAGGAACATGACAGGGAAACCCATGTTTGTATATTGAAGAAAGCCCTATATGGATTGAAGTAATCCCCCGAACTTGGTATGCTTGGATTGATGGATACCTGATGAAGTTGGGATTCAACAAAGGCAATACCAATATGAACCTCTACTTCAAGGTTGTCAAAGGTAAGCCTTTTATTTTGGTTTTATATGTTGATGATTTGTTCATGATAGGAATAGAGCCTTTGATCATCCAGTGTAAGAGGGATCTTTCCTTTGAATTCGAGATGAAAGATCTTGGGTTGATGCATTATTTCCTGGGCTTAGAGGTTTGGAAGAGACTTGGAAAGGTTTTCCTTATCCAAGGAAAATATGTTGTCAAAATCTTATAGATATTTGGCATGGTGGATTGCAAATCCATGGCTACACTGATGATGGCAAACTTCAAGAAGTTATGTGGTGAAGTTGTGGGACCAAATCTAGCAGATCCTTCTATGTACTAATGGCTAATTGGGTCTCTAATGTTTCTGGTCAACACAAGAACAGATGCATGTTTTTTTGTTAACACCTTGATCCAATTCATGTTGGAAACTTTGCACGCTCAATGGGGGGGCACAAAACATGTGTTGAGATATATACATGGGAAGATCAACTACGGACTAAGATATACCTTCACTGATGAGTTGAGACTACATGGATATACATATGAAGATTGGGATGGGAGCATTACTGATA
Source organism: Pinus taeda (assembly GCA_000404065.3). Lineage (NCBI taxonomy): Eukaryota > Viridiplantae > Streptophyta > Pinopsida > Pinales > Pinaceae > Pinus > Pinus taeda. The sequence continues at coordinate 143,736 of APFE031582301.1, forward strand.
GGAAGAGAGAATCAGGGTGTTGTTTTAGCTTGGGATCTGTCATGATTTTCTGGATGATCACGAAGCATAAATCTGTCATTGTCAGTACAACCAAGGAAGAGTACATTGCAACTATTATGGCTAGTTGTGAGGCAGTGTGGTTGTGGAATCTCTTTGTAGAGTTGTTTGATCATGTGTTAGTTATGACCGTGATATACTATGAAAATTAAATCAAGATCTGACTTTCAGATAATCCAGTATTCCATGACAAGTCGAATCACATCGAGATCAAGTACCACTTTATCAGAGATATGGTACAGAGAGTAGTGAGGTGCCAACACATCTCAATAGATGAGCATGTTGCAAATATTCTCACCATGCCTTGACCAAAAGAGAAATTCATATTCTTTAGACAAAAAGTTAGAGTACAGGAGAATGTATCCCTCCCCGAGAGGGAACACTGTTGATTAAGAACACTAAGCATATGCTCTTCCCCTAGTCTTTCAACTAGCTATGGACTTGGTGGGGGGGGGATGAGAAGTGAGGCCCCCGGGTGCAAGGGTACTCCTTGAAGTAATGGACTTGGCTAAGTACATGTCCCTATATGCATCCTACCCACAAGTCACCTTTGAGTCTTTATTGACTAGGGGCCATATTGAGATGGTTAAGCTTGCTAGGATTTCCACCCATTTCGCTAGTGGGTGAGGAGACTTGTGTGTGTGATATTTACCAAATTTGAACATGCCTGCCATGGACTTGGTTAAGGTAAATTGATCTCCCTAAGTATTGGATGCAGGTGTTCTACCACTTGATTACTAAGGATCAAGTTGGGTGAGGGTCATTAAATCGAAATAAGGTGTGTGTGATCTTTACTAAGGTCATTTATGATAGCCATGGACTTGGTTGTGGTAAATCGATATCCCCTATTATCATGTGGATCATTCTTCTTCTTCTGTGGAGTGAGTCATCATTGTTCAGATGAGATGAGATGATATTTTGTTACGTTGAGACATGTACATCTGAGATGAGACTTATGGTGCAACTAGAAACTCCTCCCTAGCTGAGAGGGAGTGATGAAAATGGAAACGTTGATCAGAATTTCATCATCAAAATTATGGAGGATTTTTTTTTTGGGGGGGGCTTTGACCGAGTTGGCCCTAAGACCAACAAGTCAGCCCTTAAGTGGAAAAGACCCCTCATGAACCACACATAAATAGGCCATCATTGGAGCCTCATTGGGACACCATGTCAATCTGAAATATCAAGGATGAGTTCACACATAAGAAGGAGACAAAATGAGTCATTTTTTCTACATTGACCAGCATTCTTCTCTTTGTTTGACTTTCATTGACTTGGATGGTTTGGTGTTGGTTTGACCAAGCTTTTGGAATGTCATGGAGGCTGATCCTTTGAGGAGACTTTGAATCTGAGTTGATTTTGTATTCATCCATGTTTTGGGCTCTTTGACTGAGGTTGACCTACGGTCAACTCTTTCTCTTTTGACTGAAGAATTGCAGGACTAATTGACTCTATTTTGATTGAGAAATAAGGGTTGAATATTCCATAGTATATTCTCCAAGTTGATCAAAGTTCTAGGCATTGACTGAATCTTTGACTGAGGGTTTTGACTGGCTCTTTTACCACAGACTTCGATTATGATTTGACCAAAATTTTCTATGGTAGTTGCAACCTCAAATTTGGCCCCTTTGACCAGATTTTTGTTTGGTAGTAGTGTTGACTGTTTATCTCTCATTTGAATCAATTTGGCTATCATTCTCTTGGTAGTCAAAGGTTTGACTTTAACTAGTTATTGGATGTACTATTGGACTATGTATCTCATGAAGAACATTAGTTGACTAAAGAAAAAGAAGAATTGATTTAGTTTTTCCCCCTTGTGGGGTTTTGCCTTGGTCTTTGACCAAAAATCTATGTGTCTCATTGTGCTTGGATTTCTTCTATTGTGCATTATTGTCTATTGTTCTATTTATAATTGCTTAATTGTTACTAGGGTGAATTAAATTGGATGAAATTGTTTTAAGTGATTATTACAACATATAATACTGTGAAAATTAACTAGAATCTTGAACATCCCTTGAGAACCTTCTAGAGATATTTTCTCTTGATTTTATCCGTGTATTGAATGATAGTTAGGGTTTTTAAAGTGGTAATTTAGGGTTTCCCACCTTACTCATTTCCATGGATTGATATTTACATAGTAATTTTCCCTTATACTCCATCTCCCAAGTAGTTAGTAGTCCTTGGCTTCAACATACATGCTCAAAATTATTAAAACTTCATTCTTGTCTCTCTCTTTACCAATTCAGTTCTTTAAGGGAAGCCTCTAGGGCTAAGACATAGTGTCGAATTCAACTAGGGTTGAAGTGTTGCCCTGTTTTGAGGTTGTTCTTGCTAGTTGGACCAATTTACATCGAAATATTGCATTTTTCATTGGTCAGAATAACCTCCTTGGGGTTGATATCACAAACCCTGGGAAATTTTTCCATAGGAAACCCTAATCTAGCATTTAGTCTCCAACTTAGGGCCTTTTGAAGGCTTGTAGCTCCATTTTGTTGATCATATCTTTCTTGCAAGTATTTCCTTGGTCGTGTATGCCTAAGTGTGCCATTTGTATAACATATTATCTAAAACCTAGGCTACAAGTCCCTCTTTTAGGTTCCTTAGAGGGTACGTTATTTCTTATCACATTGGGTTGAGCCTTGTTCTTAGTCTGAGTGCCCTATCTGAGCCTATTAAAGTTGTCACCTTAGAGTTATTTCCTTTGAATATATTTTAGGTGACTTATATCGAGAATCCTCCCTTGTGATGAAATCCCTCTAAAGAGCAGGAGGTGGTGTGCTGAAGTGATAGTGGCCTCCACCCCATTGTTGTATCTTAGTCTAGACTTTGTGTTATTAGTTCTCTCACAAGACCTGCTAGATTTTGAAGCAACATGCACAAAGAATTGAGTCTCTCCATGTAAGATTATAAAAAGAGAAGGAAAATAATACTAGTCACTCAAATCAATCAAGATTTTTCCAAGTTTGAGTTGTACTCTTACTCTTCAAGATTCCAAATTTAGCCATGGAACCATGTCTAGTTACCATGTTTTCAAATCACGGGATTTTGCAAACGGGCATGTTGTGTTAGACATGCATTTCATATGTGTTAAAGATGTGTTTGGCACCTTCCTCTGATAGTGTCTCATTGTGTCATACACCACTACATGGAGCACAAATTGCACATTTTGAAGAAGAGTGGTTCTGAGAAGTCCCAAAAAAAGTGATGTAAAATGTAGTCCAATCTTCATGTTATTTACAAAATGAGGGAACAGTTGTTGACAAAGATGTTGTGTGTATAATATGATGATATAGACTTGGACAACAATCTTGAGATGGCATTAGTCAATTTGGATCTTAATAAACCAATACCAAATCCAATCACTTTTGATGAAAATAATCCTCTTGATGGGTTATGCTCCACACTAGATGTAGATCTTGGATTGGATATAGAAGAGGAGGATGGAGGACATAGTTGTGGCAATGGTAGTGATATTGATGATTTTGACATGGAGGGCCATTGACAATATATGAGATTGTTTCATTTATTGTTTTAGTATCTATCATATTGTATATTTTCTATTAATATTCTAACTTATAATATTAATAATCCAATATCTTTATAATACATTTTGATTTTGAAAATGTCAAATAACTTAATAAAATACTTAATTCATAGTTTTAGTTTCTAAATTTCTATTCTATATTTATCGAATGTGTTAATTTCTTTTATATTTAATTGTCTTTGAACATTAACATTAACATGATAATTACTTGTATCTATATTTTATAAATATTTTAATTACATATATATATTGGAAATTAACATGTCTTGTGTCAGAACTTGTATTTACATATACCAGAAAATAAATATTTAATTTAATATATATATATATAATATATAATAATATATATATATAATTTTGGAAATTAACATGTCCTATGTCAAAACTTGTATTTACATATCCTATATGCCTTGTATCCAAATTTCCTATAACTTAACATGAGAGAAATTTGAAGCAAATAGATATCCATCTCTATGGAATGTTGAGATAAGCACTTCCCCTCAACAAATTACTCCCATGACTTGGAAAAACAATTCAACGCCACATTTACGAGCTCTATGTCCTCCACTTTCTTACCAATTGTTTTAATTTAATCCTCATGAAGTAACTGGTAACATTATTATATCTTGACATCTAGATGGATCTAAGCTTGTTTCTCAATATCATGTGCTTGTTCATGTTGTGACTCTAGAATATGTCCACTAGAGCTTTGAACATATCTCTAATCTACTTCCTTTCTACCAATTGCAGGATAAAATGATCCTTGATGGCAGCAATGATAATCCTTTGGGCTCTCATGTCCTTCATATGAGTGTCCTTGTATGTTATCTATGTCAGTTCCAGAACAAAATTTTCTTCAAACTCCCAAAGGTTGCGCTCCTTCAACAACAAGGTAAATTTTCCCTTGGAAGGCAATAAATTTGATGCTCCATCCAACCAGTCCTCAAACCTAACTCTGGTTGTTTCCATCTCTACATTTGATACTTTTCCTTGTGATTAAACCTTCAAGCACTCACAATAATAAAAGTTTTTTTATAGATATGTTAGGATATCATGTGGATCCATGTTTCCATCCTTCAAAAGAACCACAAAAAAAAATAGTTTTGTGATACTCAAACCTACCTCACAAGTTAAATTATCCAAAATACTTGGAAAATGAAAATACCCATTGAGGATACAATAATATATAGAAAAATATATAAAATAATTGATATGGATCAGTTAAATTGAGGGCCCCATATAAATACTATGCGAGATGGCATTTTATGAAGATTCATTTCCCAACTAATAGATATGTTATTTTATTGTTATTATTATTATTATTTGTTGATATATTGATGTTCATAACATTTCTTTCTGTTGGAATTGTTGTCATTGATGGAAAAGGAGCAGCAAAGAGTGATGGCAAAGAGCCAGTTAATGTATGCATCCTACAATGGTCATTCAATTGCAGTTGATGGTATGCTTGATATGTTGCAAAGGCTATGGTGAAGGTATTGATGTTGAGTACGTGTTGTTGATGAAAGGTGAAGGAGTTGAGCTTGTTGTGCCTGCAATGCTTTGATTTTAGTTTATGTATGCACAATTGATGCGTGTTTATTATGTTTTTTTTCATGCTATGGTTGTTATGGTTATTATTCTTATGTTGTGATGCTATGGTTGTGATCTTGGAGGTTTATATGTTGTTGAAGTGAAGGAGCTCTTATGGTGCTTTCTTCTGATGTGTAATTGGTTTCATATGTTTTTTTTGCTGCTAGTGATGTTGGGATGGTTGTGATGATGAGTTGGATGAGTATGCTGTTGAAAAAAGGAGAAAATATTGCTCACTCTGTGATGCAACACAAAGGCAAAGGAAAAGGCATGAGAAATTTTGTGATGTAAGGTAAAGGCATGAAAAATATTGTGATGTCAGGCTATGGCAAAGACAAATGTGTACAGAAAAGAGTTGCAGAGTTGTTGGCTTGCATATGCTTTATGTATAAATCTCATTAAAATCTAATTATGACTTTGCTGGTTGCAATCTTTAAAGGTGGACTATATTAATGCATGTCTTGAAATTCATTTTATCTATTTTTAATATTGTGTTGAAATTGTTGTTGAAAATGTTTGGAAATGACGAGACAACCTTTGAATGTAAAGAGGAAAACCTTTCACTTCTTATTCATGCATGGAATATGAACAACCAACAAACCATATTTATAAAATTATGTTCTTTTGGAAAATTTTAAGGGTTAGAGAGTTAGAGAATGTGAGAGTTGATTAAGGTGTTGTTTGTTAATTACCTGGCACATATATAGAGTTGATGTGAAGCAGATTTGAGGAGTAGAAGAAGTAGCAATAGAGATGTATGTATGCAGAGTTATAGACCAAGCAAACCGACATGTTGTTTCTTGTATGTATCAGGGGATTGCAATCTCATTTCAAGTTGCAACTTGATAAAGAACATGTTGGAGCCTGTTGAAGTAGGAGCCTCCTATGGGTTGTAGCCTGCAGAAACATTGTGGGAGTTGGAGCTTCCTTGCAAGTTGAAACTTGCAGAAGACATGAGGTAGCAGCCTCCTATAGGTTGGAGCCTACATAAAATAAAATCTAATAAGGGAGTAGGAGCTTACCTTTGCATCACAATAATAAAAAAATTTTGGTTTCCTCCCTTTGTGGGTTTCCACTTATATCTGGTGTCTGTGTATGTTTGTTTTATGTGATGAGTTGATGTTATGGTTTACATATTGCATGTGTTGAAATTTGGGCAGTTTCAGGATGAATTTCCAGAAGAGAAATCCAATTTCCCCAAAGGGAATCCTATTTTCCCCAAGAAGAAAGTAAATGGAAATATATTGTATCATCTTGTGCGAGTTGGCTTATCACCTTTTTAATATTGTTGGGAAAAATCTCAATTCAGCTCAAGTAATTATGTGTCAAATAAATAGATGATAAAATAATTTACTCAAGTCATCTCCATATTATTGTATAAAATAATATTATTATTGTGGCACATATTCAAGTTGGCTACACTATTAGTGATACCCTTTCACCCATTGGGATGCCTATATATTAGACCACTTTGTGTTTCATTTGAAACACATCACAAGGGAAATGCATTATAAGAGAATAACATTCGAAGCATCCGCAACATATAGGAGCATTTTCAAGTGAAGGGAGGATGGATTTTTGGTGCCTTTTTGGTGTTTGAACAAGGCTGAGTTTGGGCACGACTACTGGTTGAGGTTGAAGGCGGTTATGGGCTTAAGTTTTGGATTTATTTCTCTATGAAAAGCCACTAGTATTTATGTACATTGGAAGTAGGACGAGTCTCTATTTTGGTGGACCGAAAGGCCTAGAAGGAAGGTAAAACAAGGCCGCATTTTCCTAGAGCAAGAGTGCAAGAGTAGATGATTTGAGGTTAAGGAAAAGAGAAGGTTTTTGGGGATATTGGAATGTTATATTAGGGTTGACATGGTGTTTCAGATGCACTAACTAGGAGCCGAAAATTTCATGCATATGCATAGAAGCAAAGGAGTAACTCAAGGCTAAATAATAATGTCCTAAAGGTATGTTAGGTGTCCTTCCAAGATTAATGTTTTGATAGGATGATGAGGTCCAATTTGGATATAATTGTATAGCAGCTTATGTAAAGTGTTGATGACTAGTAGAAAGTTAATAGAAGATCCCTAAATTACAGTCCCTTGTGAAGGAAAATAAGGTCTGATGCTTATGTGACATTTATAAGGTGTTTTAGGATATCATTGTGGCCTACTTGAGCAGTTTTGTGACAAGGGTTTATGTTTCCTAATATTCTATGATTGGATAGTGATGTATGGCCATAATATTTTTTCTTATGACAATGATGTATAGCAGTGATACTTGTTCTTATGAAAATGATGTATGGTGGTAATACTTGTTCTTATGACAATGATGTATGGAAATAATACTTGTTCTTATGTCAATGATGTATAGCATTGGTACTTGTTCTTATGACAGTGAGGTATGGCAATGATACTTATGATTTTGATGACAGTAATATATGATAGTCATAAGACTATGGTACATAACAGTGACATGTTCTCCTATGGCAGTAACTTGTATGCTACTTGAGATAGAAATATATGCTACTTGTGACAATGATATGGAGGAAACCCTTATGGTTTCATATGTTGATCATTAGTAGAACTATCAGAGGTCTTGTGGAGGGCTTGTGAACGCCTCCTTGATAGGATTGTTTGCTGCCATCTCATGAGGATCTTGTATGGTCCAGGTTTGGATCTAGGAGGCCTAAGGTGATTGATGTTGAAATACTTGTATCTCATTATATTTGTACTATGTATCTCAGGTTGAAATTTGAAATATCTCTCCATAAGAAGAAGATTGATTTGGATTTTCCCCTTCGAGGGGTTTTCCTTGGTCTTTGACCAAAACTATTGGTGTCTTTGTTATGTATGTTTTGATTCTAATGTTCCTTACTATTATGTTGCATTGTTATTGTTATTGTTATTTCTATATAATTTCTTATGATGATATGGGGTGAATGTAATGTGAAAATGTTTAAAATGTTTAAAAAGAAAAAAAAAAACAATTATCAACAATAGAGATTTATCTAGCCCTTAGATCTTTAACATGTTGTTTAGAATTTAAATATGTGGTTCATAAGATGTTAAGTTTCTCATTTAATAACTTAGTTAATCACTAAAAATATTAAAATAAAAAAATTAAATTTGTCCATGAATGCACTAAATTGATTCACCCTTCCCCTCTCTTTTTAGTCAAGTTTCCAACACTTTCCATTTTAGAAATGTTTTATCCTTAAAGCATATTGATGAAAAGGATTTATGTTTTTCTCTATCTCATAATTTCTTTACATCTTTCCCAATTCTTGGAACTATCATCTTCGATGATACAAGACAATATGAACTTCTAAATGTTGAGAAAAATTGTCAAATTGAAAAATGATCAAACCATCCCACTTTGATCTTCTATGTAACCTTGCACTTTCTCAATACCCAAGATGAGTTGTTTTGAAAAAACTTAATTGGGTTGGCATCAATATTTTTCCAAACATAATTCTATAATTTTTAGCTTGAGTGATCTTGATACATTGATTGGTTGAGATGTTTTCTCTTATGATTTATGTCGATAAGTTCTTGTGATGTGGTTTACTTTAGGTATATTATTTTCATAATGCATTGCTTGGTTGATTGATGGATCTTCAACTGGAATTTTCATTGTTTGAATTGCAACATCCAAATATGTATTCACTACAATTGGATTGGGCTCCTTCTAAAATATGATATTATTTGGATCAATATTTGTTTCATTTTCTTCAACTTGCACTGTTACTTCTAAAAACTTTGATGTTTCTTTTGGGATAAGTTTTACTTTATCCTCCAAAGATTTCTTATCATTTTTGAGTTTCTTAATTTGTGTATGTAAATTTTGATTATCATGTCAAAGAAATGAAATTTATTTAGCTTTTGATGTATCGACTTTGTGCCTTATGCTTTAATACTCGTGTTTTCCTTTTTTAATGTTTTAATTTCTTCCAACAACTTTTGATTAAGTCCCTTTAAGCGATAATTTTCTTCGTCATGTTTTAATTGACCTTCATTGAGTTTCTTATCGATATCTTCTTTTAATTGTTCTAATGTCTACTCCATAGCTTTGATCTTTTTTATTTGTGTAAGTAATTTCTGACTGTGATATTTTAAGCGAGAAATTTCTTCATTTTTATTTATGATGAATTTGTTAAATTATTTTTGCATTTTTTATATTGACTTTTGAATTTTCTGATTGATTACTTTTAATATATCATTTAGGTATTTGAATGAAAGTACTATTGAATCTCACTTCAACATAATGTCCTAAAGTAACGCCTTTTTTTTTTTATCGAGAAAAGTCAAAAACTTTTTATCCATGTTTAATATGAAGGCACCCAGTTTTTCAAACAAAGGTAAATCAATAATTATGTCAGTTTTTCTTCAAACATAGTTATGACACTAAAGTGAGATATATATTCATAATCATTAATTGTCACTTATAATTCCTTAATTTCATATTGTTTCTTGCAAAAAATATCTTCCTTTTCACCTATGTTTGGTTTTGGAATTGATAATTGACTTGCCAATTTAAAATTGATGTACTTTTCCTTTCCACTCATGTTGATAATAATATTAATATATTTTCCTTGGATACTACTTTTTAATGTAAATAATATGCAAGTTGTGATTGGAAAACCTTTATAGAAAATCTTCATCCCTTAATTTTCGAATTATAATCCGTTCTTGGTTTTGAATAATTTAAAAAATGCTAAACTTTAAAAGTAATATACACACACATATATATAATGAAATATTCAAAGGGATAATATTTTTTTAATCTCTTTTTAAACTTATAAAATTCCTTCTAATTATTGTGTCAACATGCACTCTACAACCCAATATGACAGTGATGTTGTAAAACCTTATGTAATGTAATGTAATATTATGTTGATTTGGTCAAATTATTTTTCTTTTATGAGATTATTAAAAAATTGCTTTACATATTACTTTAAAATTTGTGTGAGACTTTTAAATCGAGTATATTTAACATTTTGAAAGTAATTTCACAAACAAAATTAATTAATAAAAAAAATTAATAATTATAAATAATTTATAAATTTATTTTAATTTAGAATTTATTCAAATTTTGTGGACTCAATAAAAATTTCTTTCAAAGATTAAATCCTTCCATATTAGGTTTAGAAATCCACAAGACAATTCTTTATCTCATATGGATTAATATAAACAAATAAATGTAAACTCATGTAAATAAATATATTTACCGAGAGTTACTACCTATTATAATTTAAACACGTATTTCCACCAAAATAGGTAGCATACTTATTAGGAGTTACTAGCTAACATACTTATGTGAAGTTACTACCCACTATTATTTATGCATTTCTTAGCATTAAAATAGATGTAAGTAAAAATTTGATGGTTGCTTCACTTAACATCTATTTTAATAATAATTTCTTTTATGTAAAATACATATAAGATAAAATAATAATTATTTATTATTTATTAATTTATATAATTAAAGTACATTGAAATGATGATTCACATTTTCATATATATATATGAATGATTACATTGTATAATGGCTATTTTATAACTAGTATCATATTATAATTATTTATGATATTATGATCATAGATTTAATATAAGTTGGAAACCTTACATGGTATTAAGTTAGATATCTTACATCACATTAAGTTGTTTAAGTGAGATAAGATTGTTGTATATTTTGGAGATGAATGCGATGCTTTTGTCATGGAATTCATAAAGAATTTGTCGAAAGAAAACTTCAAAATGATAGAAAAGGAGGTGGAGGTTGCCATGGAAGACCTATTTAGACATTCTATCCAATTTTCCCTTCTTGCAACTTGAGAGGTGGTTGCAAGCTTAGGTATCTGGATATTATAAAGAGTTTTAATATAATATTTAGTTTAATATATAATGATACATATTGATGCATTAGGTTAGAGATATTTAATATAATATTATAATACAAAATATTAATTTCATAATATTATATTATATTAGGGGTGGCAGAGAACAATCCTTTATGGCCCTAGATAAATCAAAATTTTAGAGTATTGATGGGGCTTGGAGAATGTGATGAGTAATGAGGCATAAGCTTACTCCAAGTCATTCTTCTCACCAAATAATTTCAAGTCTCTTCTCTCATTACGTTGGGTGACTCTCTTTTAAAATTCAATATTTGGTAAAGGAGCTACCTCTAGAGACAAAAACCTAGATAATCTCACATTGATTTTTGCGTTAAAGTAATTATTAGCCTAGATCTATATTAAAAAGAAATGAACGACAAAGAGCAAGTTGACAGAGAAAGGAACAAAAAATGGAAACTAAGGATGCATTGATTTTAGTGTAGATGTTATTTTGTGATATGATGTAGATAGATGAATGATGTGGATTATTTTCAAAGTAATTAAATTAATAGTGTGCATTGATGTCAGTGTATGCACAAAGTGATTATTGACATTGGGCATTGATTTTTGTTTTACAGTAATCATCAGCCTAGATCCATCTTAGATAGAAATAAACAACAAAGAGAAAATCGATAGAGAAAAGCATAAGAAATGGCAGTTATTAAAGAGTGTCAACAACAAAGGGAGAAGCAAAGAGCATATCAACAAAGAAAGTCACAAAAAATGACAACTAAATAACAACAAGGACAAATGAAGGAAAATTTGAATGATAAAGAACATATCAAAGAGCATGTCAACAAATAAGGGCACAACAAATGACAATTGAATAGTGACAAGAGTAAAGAATACAAGAAAATGCATAACGAAGAGGAAATCGATATACAAATGCAAAATTAATGATAATTGAAAAACATGGAATGATAGAGGAAACAAAAAGACAAATAAAAAGGGAATATTGACAAAGAAAATAATATCCAACCAACTCGGGCATGGTACAAGATATTTATGCCCAAGCTCAACTTGTAATTCTTATTGATGTGAATATTGCACATCAAAAATTTTGTGATAAGATTTATCGGTGACAATTAAGGATGCATTGATGTTAGTGTAGATGTTAATTTGTCATATGATGTAAACAGATGGATAATGTGCATTATTTTCAAAGTAATGAAATTGATAATGTGTATTGATTTTAATGTATGCACAAAGTAATTATTGATGTCGAGCATTGACTTTTGTGTTATAGTAATCGTCAACCTAGATCCATATTAAATAGAAATTAACAACAAAGAGCATAGATCCATCTTAATCGTTAGCCTATATCCATGTTAAATACAAATGAACAACAAAGAGAAAACCAATAGAGAGAGGTATAAGAAATGGTAAGTCATTGAGGAGTGCCAACAACAAAGGGAGAAACAAATTGTAGATCAACAAATACAATCACAACAAATGACAACTAAACAACAAAAAGAATATATGAAGGAAACAGTTGAATGAAAAAAGGCATATCAAATAGAATATCAAAGATCATATTAACAAAGAAGGGCACGACAAATTACAATTGAATAGTGTCAAGAGTAAAGAATACAAGAAAATATGCAATGAAGAGGAAATCAACAAAAAAAGGCAAAGGGAATGAAAATTAAAGAACATGAAGAATAGAGGAAAAAAAAGATAAATAACAAAGAGCATATCGACAAGAAAACAATATTCAACGAACTTGTTGTCACTCACTTCTTTTTCAGTCACCAGTTGCTTCAAAATCCAAATAGCAGTGATATTTGGGGCCAAATTTTGAGTTGAAGAATCTACTAGAGTTAGATCAGACCCCCTATATTTCCAAGTGCTCAGAAATATCTTTCCAATGGTATTTAGAAGTCTAAAAATGGACTTCTGGAGAAAAAGTTAGAGCCTATTGAACAATCCCTTTGGAATGCCCAAAAAAGGAGAAAAAATGGCTAAGTGTTGAAGAAAAATCACAATCGGGGTTTGGGACAGTTCATCGCAATCACATATCAGCCATTGACAGGGTCAAGATCTCACTCTCAAGGCTTATCAGCATATGCGAAGGCCGATTGCGATTTATCATTGCAATCGTTGAGGAGGGCCAATAAAGGCCTAACACAAGAAATGCCTACAAAACAAGGTCAGGTGGTCCCTTTTCTCTCTCTTTCATGGGGTACACATGTCGAGCCACAAGAAATATCACACACCATCCATCAGCAAAGGCAAAGGGCTCCCACTTAAGAGATACTGACAATTCCATTAGTCGATTGCGATTTTCAATTTCTCACTGTTTCGTCGGGGGAGGGTCAATGCGTTAGAAAATTATATATTACAGAGCAATGGAACACAAAATATTGTAGAAATATAAACACAAAGAACACATAAAGCAAGAGAGACACAGATATACGCGGTTCACCCAGTTTGGGCTATGTCCACCCGGAACAGCCAGTCCTTCCTTTCTATTATCCAGAAAAATGAAGAGACACAACCTACAATAGATCTGCTGTAATATCCTCTGTTTCCTCTCATAGTCTCACCTCTCTATTCTCGCTCATAGAATACACATCTATTACACATCCTCAAATAAAATGCCCTCATATAAAGAGAGGTGTTTCCTTCTAGGGAAAAAAACCCTAAACTAAACATAAGTTCTACCGTCAGATCATCCGCCTAATGAACAACCCAGATTGACTAGAAATTACTATACTTTTACAAGGCAATATCACATTTGTTTTTAGCTTCGGGGGTGCTACCCCCGAACCCCCGCCAGGGGACCGTTGGTCCCCGGACCCCTGCGGGGGGGACAAGTCCCCCCCACACCCCCCTCGTGGAGGGGTGTACACATTTCCTGGGGTATACATCCGGTTGAGATAAAGACCTATGAACAATCATGCTCCACACTCAACATGATGAAGGCTGACACAGGAAAGGCATGACAAAACAGGGTCAGGCGGGCCCTTTTCTCTCTCCTCCAGGAGACCACATCGTGATCTCTGATTGGTTTGCTGAGATGACATGGTAGTTGACGTCAGTGATGATGTGGTAGGTACAAAAGGTGACATGGTAGGCAGACACGTGGCACCACCCACAGGGTGACAAGCGACAGTGATGACATCAGCAATGATGTCAGCAGGTTATCAGCAATCGACGATTGCAAGTGTCAAGGGGTAAGGAGCTAAGGCCATAGAGAAGTGTTGATACGTGGAATTTTTCTCCAGATGCGATAAAGGTTTGGAGTTTGGTCTCTAAAGGTTTCACATTAAGACTATCGACGATTGCAATGAAAAAGGGAAAAGCAGGTTAAACCGTCGATATGCGGGAAAAAGGCAATACAAAGGAAAAGGTCTTCGAGACACAGGGTCAATGACCTTAGCGCCTAAGGGCTTAGTACTTGGTCTCAGCCCCCGCTCATATGAGGAAAGCCACAGAAAGGGGTATAGTAAAAGGGGCCAAGGGGAAAATCAAAATCGGCTTGTTTCACTTGTTTTAGAAGAAAAAGCCTATCACTGTGCGATTAAGTTGTTAAATAAAGAACACTTCTCAACCACCATTTCATGGCATTGGAGACATTGTACAGAGGTTTAAAGATGAGATGGGTTGGTAGCTGGGTAGTTTAATGTGGCTATGGGGCATACTCAGGGAAGGACTCGGCATGCAACATGCCTCCCCAAGTTGATGCCATAAGCATGCAAAGTGGAAGAGACAGTCAGTCAGTCGAGCAACATGGGCACACTCTATGACATAGACAGGGCCTGTTCTAAGGCTCTCACAGGGACATCAAAGGACTCTTCCTCCATTCTTCCCATCCCTCTTGACTTTCTATATTTCTCTTTTTTCAAGAAGAGATTTGATCCTTGTTGTAATAGGGGCGTGCAAAGCCTTACAGAGGGGACATCTAGTCTAGTATGGTAGTTAGAGCCCTGGCTCTTAGATATTTTTGTAAACTATAACTCCATCAACCCCCTCTTCTTATAAATAGGAGGATGAAACATAATACAAAGGTTCCAGAATTTCTCACCTGAGAGCGCTGAAATCTGTGATACCATTTTGGCTCATAACTTGTAAGTGAATGACTATTATCTGAGATTGTATTACTTTGCACAGGTAGATCTTTAGACTAACACAAAAATGGTGGTGATTCCTCCTTCCTAGAATTACAATATGTTTTTCGTTCTGTTAATTCCATTATGCTCATGTTCTTCTATGTATGTATGCTACAATAGCTGCTAGAAATTATTTCATGCTTCCTTACAGATCCATGTGTGTTGATTCATTAATGCATAATGCCTGTATGAAGGGCTGAAGCATATCTTTAAACTTCTCTATAAGAATCATAGCACCCATCCTCTCTTCACTCCATTATTTATGCTTGTAACTCAAACAAGTGTATAATTTCCCATTGCTTGGGGCTCTATGTTTTCAACATAGAATTATGGATGTTTTGGGTTCTATATGATGAATTAATCCTCCTCCTCATCCTCTATCATTTACTCAACAAAGCCTATTAAGTTGTATTCCCCTTTGAAGTAATCGGCCTACATTGTTCTATGTGATACTTCTGGGAACTAAGTGGGTGAGGGAATACCTGAAATATATAACTCATACCTTTGGAGGAATGAACCAAGCCCCCATCATACCTTTTTACATGAAAATTGGAGTGTTGCAACCCCCTCACATATAACCTTACAAGCACTCCTCTATTTAAGATGTCCTAGGCACTGGTCTACAATCAACCCAGAGGTTGTCTCTTGGAGGCTTTCTATCTCCCTTGTAGCACTTGTGTTGCTGGTGCGATTTGAAGCGACAACATCATTCTGGCATCATTGTCAAGGAATGGATTAGAATATTTTTCCTTGGATACAACAAAGTTTTGCATTTCCCCTGTTAGGTGAGCTAGGGAAGTGTGGGTTGAAGATATCTCACCTTGGCGACTCCATTGTCAATTATATGGTAAACATCTTGGCGACTCCACTATCCATATCTCTATCTTGATCATCTTGGCTTTTAAGTAGCCCCATACTCACTCTAATGCTACAACAGTTGAAAACTCTCCCTTCTTTCGAAGTTGAAATCAATCACATAGGGAGGTTTTCAAGATGACCCTTCCTTCATTCCTGGCCAACCAATTTGCCCCACTGGATTTCTCTTCCCTTGTTGGTTATCCTAATCATGTTCCTTCATTTCATGAGTGGGATATCTATTTTCCTAAATTCAGTGGGAGCTCACAGAGAAGACCTAACCAGCACCTCAAAGACTTTCATGAATGCATGGAGCAACAAGGTATTCTTCTTGAAGATGTACTAATGAAGTTGTTCAAATTGTCTTTAGAGGGGGATGCTAGGGTTTGGTTTAAAACACTAGCTCAGGGAAACATATCTTCTTGGAAATGTTTCCATACAACATTCCATCAATATTACAAGACATTTTATTTACTGAATGCTATGTTTGAAGATTGCTGCAAATTTTGTAATTATGAAAATAGTCCCGAGGTTAATGAATCTGCTGAAGATGTTTATGGAGCTCCTCTCTGAGAAAACATCTAGTCCCATCAGGAAGCATCACCAAAGGCGCAAGAAGAGGAGGTTGATTAGGTGGTCAACAAAGAGGCTCTAGTTCACAACGCACACCCTTCACATGGAGAATTAGATCGAGACCCTCTTCCAATTTGTGATTCAAATTATTCATAGGAGGAAGGGATGGTCGCAGAAGTTCAAAAGGAGTTGTTTACCGGCAGGTTGGGAGAAATATCTCAACAGCAAGTTTTTCAAGAAGAGCCCAAAGCTGAATTGCTGCAGAAATATTTCCAAGACAATTGTCCCATTGAAAAATGAGTAGTAAAAGAGCAACAATCAATATTCCTTGAGAATACTGAATTTTAGGAGTTGAAACGTGTTTGTAGCTGCCATAATCAAAAGGACATCAGCCAACAGTATTTATGTGAATAAGAGGCAGCTGCAAACGTTCATTTTCTATTTCATGACCCTGTGGCTAAATACATGAACCTATTCATAAGCTAGCAACAAAGGTCATTTCCAGAGCATGCATCAAGCTTTTCATTTGCATATTTTTCAAGTTGCATGCATGTTTTAACCTTTCTTTTTCAGCATTATGAAGGCATGTGGTCCAATACTCTTATGTTGGTTTGGCTCTATTGGAGAGTTGAAAATACTTAGTTGAATTAAGTACCATGCATAAGTATGATTGTACATAAATAAGCTCGCCAGCTAAGCATTTACTTTTTAGTTGTTAGAATTTTTATTTTTTGCAGTTTAGAGTCACGAGGAAAGTCCCATGAAGATTTTGTAGATTATAAGGATGAATTTATTACTGAATCCATGCCTAATGGTGAAGGATACTGGTTTAGAGGTTCACATCACCTTGCAAGCAAGACATTGTCCCCAGTAGGAACCAATGTTGTCACTCATTGCATTTTCAATCACTAGTTGCTTCAAAAGCCAAATAGCAGTGATGTTTGGGGCCAAATTCTGAGCCACAGAAGCTACCAGAGCCAAATCAGACCCTATCCATTTCCTAATGCTTGGAAAGATCTTTCCAACAGTATATAGAAGTCTGAAAATGGACTTTCAAAGAAAAAGTTAGAACCTATTAAAAAATCCCTTTGGAAAGCTTGGCAAATGAGGAAAAATGGCTAAATGTTGAAGAACAATTGAAATCGGGGCTTGGGATAGTTCATCACAATCGCATATTGGCCATTGACGGGGTCAAGGTCTCACTCTCAAGGCTTATTGGCGGATGCGAAGGGCGATTACAATTTATCGCTAGGGAGGGCCAATAAAGGCATAACACAGGAAATGCCTGCAAAATAGGGTCGGACGGGCCCTTTTCTCTCTCTTCCGAGGAGTAATCGTGTCGCGCCACAGGAAATACTGTACATCAGCCATCGGCAAAGGAAAAGGGATCCCACTTAAGATATATCAACATTCCATCATCCAATTGCGATTTGCGATTTTTCACTATTTCGTCGGGGGAGGGCTGATGAAGGCTGACACAGGAAAGTCATGACAAAATAGGGTCGGGCGGAACCTTTTCTCTCTTCTCCATGAGACCACATGGCCGCCTCTGATTGGTCTACTGAGCTGACATGGTAGTTGATTAATGATGTGGTAGGTACGGAAGATGACATGGCAAGCAGACATGTGGCACCACCCACAGGATGACATGTGGCAGTGATGACATTAGCAATGATGTCAGCAGGTTATCAGCAATCAGCGATCGCAAGTGTCAAGGGGTAAAGAGCTAAGGCCATAGAGAAGCGTCGATATGTGGGATTTTTCTCTGGATGTGATAAAAGTTTGTGATTTGGTCTCTAAAGGTTTCACATCCGGACTATCAGCAATCACAATGAAAAAGGGAAAAGCAGGTTAAATCGTCGATATGTGGGAAAATGCAATACAAAGGAAAAGGTCGCAGAGACATAAGGCCAATGACCTTAGCACCTAAGGGCTCAACACTTGGTCTTAACCCCCACTCATATGAGGAAAGCCACAAAAAGGGGTATAGTAAACGGGGCCAAGGGGAAAATCAAAATCAACCCGTTTCACTTGTTTTAGAGGAAAAAGTGCATGACTGTGTGATTACGTTGTTAAACAAAGAACACTACTCAACCACCACACCAGGGCATTAGAGACATCGTACATAGGTTTAAAGGTGAGATGGGTTGGCAGCTAGGTAGTTTAATGTGGGTATCGGGCACACTCAAGGAAGGACTCGGCTTGTAGCATGCCTCCCCAAGTCGGTGCCATAAGCATTCAAAGTGGAAGAGATAGCCAGTCGGCCTAGCAACATGGGCACACTACATGACATGGACAGGGCTTGTTCTGAGGCTCTCACATGGATAGGAAAGGACTCTTCCTCCATTCTTCCTCGCATCCCTCTTGAATTTTTGTATTTCTCTATTTTCAAGAAGGGATTTGATCCCTATTATAACAGGCATGTAGTAGAGCCTTACAGGGGGGACATCTAGTCTAGTATGGAAACTATATCCTTGTCTCTTAGATATTTTTGTAAACTATAACTCCATCAGCCCCCTCTTCTTATAAATAGGGGGATCAAACATAATACAAAGGTTCCGGAATTTCTCACCCAAGAGGGTTGAACTCTGTGATACCATTTTGGCACATAACTCTATAAGTGAATGACTATTATCTAATATTGTATTACTTTACACATGCAAATCTTAAGACTAACACAAAAACAGTGGTGATTCCTCCTTCTTAGCATTACAGTATGTTTTTCCTTTTGTTAATTCCATTATGTTCATATTCTTCTCTATATGTGTGCTACAATAGCTGCTAGAAATTATTTCATGCTTCCTTACAGATTCATGTGTGTTGATTCATTAATGCATAATGCATATATGAAGGGCTGAAGTATGTCTTTATACTTCTCTATAAGAATCATAGCACCCATAAGCTCTTAAGTCCATTATTTCTTCTTGTAACTCAAACAAATGTAGAATTTCTCATTTCTTGCGGTTCTATGTTTTCAACATAGAATTATGGATGTTTTGGTATCTATATGATGAGTTACTACTCCTCCTCATCCTCTATCATTTACTCAACAAATCCTATTAATCTGTAATCCCCCTTGAAGTAATCGGCCTTTGTTGTTCTATGTGATACTTCTGGGAACTATGTGGGTGAGGGAACACCTGAAATATATAACTCATACTTTTGGAAGAATGAACCAAGCCCCCCTCATACCTTTTTATGTAAAAATTGGAGAGTTGCAACCCCCTCACATATAAATTTACAAGAAATCTTCTATTTAATATGTCCTAGTGTTATTAGGAAATATAGTGTCTATGTAGAGCTGCTAGTCCCACTAAGACGGGTAGCTATCTTAGAAACAAATAGATTAAAGTTACTTTCGTTTTCCTTTACGAGAAGTAGATAGGAGAGGAGAAAAGAATACTAACCTCAATCTTTCTCTTTGTTCCTTGCTTGTTCCTTCTCCCCTTTGATGGATCTTTGCCATTCTTCCCTTGATTACTCTGTTTCAAAGAGTACTTGTAAAGTCAAAGCAGCATAATAACTTCAAAGTACAGAGATCTACAATCATAAATAATATAGGACTAGATATATATTGACCACACAAATGCATATATTATCAAACATACGAGAATGTGGAAGAAAAATTGAATAGCTTTATTGATGTAAAGATTAGAAGAGAGGATTACAACCCATTGATCTGACCCAGCGTCATCCTCCCAGCATGAAAGCCCTTCTTCACCTCATGAAAATCTTAGATCACCCAACACTATGATATTCCACCAAGAAACTAATAGCACTTCCTTACAAGATGCAAAATTCCAGCCTCTGGATCTCTGGGATGAGGGATCCATATATAGATGGTTGCAGGGGGGTGAGTCAGCTTCTGGGATTTTGATTAGTGTCTTCTCTCTGATAGTTATTGATTCCACTTGCAGATTGATGATCTCTTACTCATCCCTGGGCAAATTCAGAGAGGCAAGTGTCATGGGAGAAGTTTCTGGAAGATTCCATGATCATCCACCTTGTAAACTGTCTCTACCATTTGTCTACTCTCACCCATCGTACCCTACAGAAGGGATTTCCAGTATGCATCACACGTTTTTCACTGAGCAGGTGAGATGCATTGTACCCTTTGCATTGAGCAATCTGTATGGCCTAGTTTTGACCAGCTCTAAGCAGTTTTCTGTGGAGAACTTCTGGGAGGTGATGTAATCAGCTGACCTTGTTCCTTTAGGGTATGAAACAACACTTTTAGGGACTCAGAAGCCCTTGGTTTATGGACACATATGATTGGGGTTGCAGTGCCCAAATATGTCTATAACAGTTGCCCCCTAAAGTATGAGGTCATAAATCTTTGATGTCGGGTGAAATGCTTTATCATGAGGATCCGAGGTTTTTCGAATTGGAAGGCGACCTGTAATAAGATACAATAAAATACATTATCTTCATAAAATTTTCATGATCTAGCTGAGGTGGGCATTCCCATGCTCAGATTTATAAATTCATTTTCATGTACATAGGACAGACAACCATCTGTGTGGCAGACTAATGATTCTGATAGAGCCATCATCCTTTGATTCAGATGATCATTTGTGTAGCAATGATGTACATTTGATGTCTTTATTTTCCTGAATATATCATAGCCTGGATGGATGAGAATAGATCTGGGGTCTTCAAACTCATGCAATCTTTGCCCGAAGTACAAGTTGATCCATGTGAAAAAATTTCTGGAGTCGAACATGGAAAGACATTTCCTAATTACCAGCCAATGATGTAAGTTGTTAACAGGCATGAGAGGAATCACCGATAATGATGATGACCCTCAAGGTACTATAGTACAATTTGTGTGGTGTGAAAATGGGACTTGGCATTGAACACCACGCAAAATCTTTCGGTCGAAGGCCATTGATGTAAACCTGTCGCCGGAAGTGAGAAACTTTCCATTGAGGAATGCAAGCTTCAAAGTACTGAAAGGGTTGTTCCTAGGTCGACTTCTTGGATAATGAGATGTTGTCGACAAGAAGTGACCTGTCGTAGGAGGGCCTTAACGAATGCCACATCTACGACATGGAACAGAGCAAATGATTTTGTGGAGGTGAAAACGATCTGATGATACAAGGTTCAGGGTGGTGGTCATGAAAGAATGAAGGGTGAAGGTATTGTAGCAGATGAGACACAAGCTGGGTTGGTGAATTCTCTGATCATCTTCTCTTGAACATATCAACAACACTGAAATGGATTGGTAGCATTAACCCCAAAGATGGATGGTATGATGGACCAATGGTAGTATGACTGGTGAATGGAATACCCCAACCCGGCTCAATCATGGTGATGGAGTGAAAGTGTCATGTTCAAGAGCGACTCGCTACCAATAAAGTTTCTTCAAGTTTTCTTCCCAATTTTTCCTCAGTCATTGCTGACCAGTACCTAATTTTTATCAAGCTTGAGGAGGATAACATATTCTTGTTCTATAATTTTCCCTTTGGGAAAACTCATCGCTATGTTTTAACGAGCCTAGCGACAGTGAAACTCGTTCTTGTCTGTATGGACAAGTTTGTCAGTATTGGTTTTAATGAGTTTAATGACAAATACAACTTGGTCCTTTTTCAATTTTAGAGAGTCTGAAAAGGGACAGAAAGGAAACTCCAGTGATCCTTTTTCATCATATAATCCCTTAAGTCTGAAAAAGTATAAAATAATACGAAAGGGATGAATTTTCGATAGTTTTAACGAGCCGAACAAGGCAAGTGCTTGATCTTTTTGTGTAATAATCCCTCAGGTCCAAAAATATTAAATCTAGAGAAGGGATAGAACCTCTGATAGCTTTAACGAGCTAGAGAGGCCAATTGCTCGGCTATCTTTTCATATTTTACGAATCAAATGAAAAGAGCTTAAAGGAGACTCGTTTTCGAGGAATGAGTGATATTTTCGGGTAGCTGCTAATTCCAGGTAAGGTTTGGAATTTTCTAATCATGACAGTGTCACAAGGATGGCTAATAGAATCACTCGTCACAGCTGTTCCTCAAAAGGGTAAACAATCAAATTGAGGTGTATGATTGGCTAAAACAGAGTGGAGGTGATGGCAAGAACACGACCAGGGATCAAAAGCTGATGATAATGCATTCGCAATGGTTATTTACCAGAGGTTGGTTCTTTTTTTAATGAGCTTAAACTATGGGGGAACATTTTCTCATTGCTTAGGGTTAATTTTTAATGAGCTTGAACTTCACATAAAAATTGCTCGTGCTAGTCGCATAATAAGGATGTCTCATCGATATATTCCATTTTTGTGGAGATTGCACCATTCCAAGCTTTGCTCCATACCCTTTCTTTATGTAAGCTAGGAATGACCAATCCTACAAGTTTAAAGGGTTGAGAATCTACAAACTAAGAAAATAAATGGTCGCTCTTCACAGGTATAGTGAAATAGAGTTTCCAGGCTACCATATAGAATTTCTCGCATTTGCAAGATAGTTTCCATCTGCATAGCAGACAAAAACACTTCTCAGCTTAGTCCATTTGGACAAAGGTGATTCTAGCTCCAACCACCTAACCTTGATGAGGGAATCTTATTCCGGTCTAATCCCATCTTCCTAAATGGACGGGTTTCAAACTAGTCATATATCCTTCTCGGAAATCTACCCTATACCCAAAGTTTCCCTGTCGAAGCAGACTAGGGTGCATGCCCCCCTGGGTTTCAGTCATGGCCATCGAATTACTCGTGTTCTTCAGGTGGATGGATTGGAGATTGATGAGACATTCCTTGCATGAAAATACTAGTTAGGGATGGCATTTGACTACTAGCTATGTGTGAGCCAGGGAATGAAAGCTGGTATACGAGCTAGACCACTCGGCCTTCATGCGGAAAACACATTACTCAAAAGAGTGAGGAGAAAATGGCTCCCATGCTATAAATATAGTCATGCCCAAGGAGTAGATTATAATCTAAAGGTCCTTGGACTACCATTATGTTCAGATACACAGTTTTCCCTCTCAAAGTTATAGGCAAACTTGGAAGGATCCCTAATGGTTGATTGGTTCCTTTGTCGAAGCCTGTTAGATTTCGCATCTCAGGTAAAATCAATGGCGAACCAAATGCTTTCCAAGTAGTTGAGGAAAGGATACTCACAGAAGCCCCTTCATCTATGATGGTACCGACCATGACCATTTTGTAAGCTTGTACAATGATTCGGAATGGTACATTAGACGGTGAACGAGGTCTGCCTAGTAGATTCGAATCAAAGGAAACGACTAGGTTGCTCAGAGGTGGGACCGAATAAACGGCCGGATATGACCCTGATGAACTTCCTTCCTGTGGTAAAGGAATGGGTAAATTTCCCCCATATTCATCGGAGTCTTTGCTTATGAAAAGAATCTGAACGGTGTTGTTCTCATTCTCTTCGGTGACTGTATCATCTGAAGATGGACCTTCTGAAGACAAGCCCAAGTCGAATGCCGCCTCGACCTTTTGATTTTCATCTGGTGTTGGCTTAGAGGGTTTATCTTCAATTATAGATGCTTCGACCGACCACAAAGTTGTGTCAGTTGGGTTTTCAACTAGTGATGGACTTGGCAAGAGTTTCTTGTACCCAGGAGGAAGTGTAGCAGTGAAGCAGGATGGTTATCCAAGACTCTTTTAGCTTCATCCAGGAAGGGACAATGGTGGACGTCATGATTTCCTTCACACAGTTTATAAGGAAATTTACATTTTCCTTTCTGTCCAGAGACTTCATTTTTACTAGTTGACAGTGTACTCTCAACATGATCGTTAGAGGTTGATGACACTAGATTGTGCAAACAAGGAGACGAGTCCTTTAAGATCCGAGGGATGAAAGGAAAATCTCGATGATAGTGGTCTCCTTTGCAAATGACACATGGAGATTTAGGCTTGGATGGTGCAGTGTGTGGATTTTCGCTAGATGATTCATGGTTGCCCCTTTTTGCCTTTGGCTCCTTCTTCTTTTTCTCCTTCCCTTTATTCTTCTTCTCAGTTACTTTGTTTTTAGCTTTACCAACTTCACCAAGCAAAGAGGAAGGAGGGGAGGGAGAAACAAGTGAAGCAGAAGGTTGGGGGGTAACTCTAGTATCCTCTAGTTGCTAACTTGATTGCTTAGGAATCGCGGTGGTTTAAACGACAGAGGTTGAGAAGAGCCATATTGGCAAGCCGATTGTCAGTCCTGGGAGGGACAATGTAGCCATATGAGGTGCACCAACATCTCCCCAAGAGGAGAAAGGACTAGGATTTCCTCCAAGGGGAAATCCTTGGTTAGTGGACTCCATCTTCCTCAACCTAAGACCAATGAGGGAACAATGACGTTATTGCAATTAAAATAAATTTTAGACGCTTTGACACAACTTGCTTTTTCATTTTTTAAGAGTCGAGAAAAAGCTAAAGATGACTCTAGTCGCCTTCGATTTTTAATGAGCCTGAAGTGACAAGTGCTCAGATGGACCTTTTCCTTTAAGGAGTCTTAAAAGGAATGAAAGAGACTACTCTGGAAATCTAGACAGAGGGATTACCAAACCAATCGCAAAACTGCAGGATACTTTTTACGATATGGCGGTCAATCTTCTTGAATGTTGTGTTTAGTGCATTGCACTCGATAGGGCGGCATACACGGCTTCCTAAGGATAAACGATATAGGCTATTGTGGTCTCCCAATATATACTCGACGGTACGTGGGAGCACAAGTCCGTACTGGCACTTGTTGTCTGAAAGAGGAGGAATCACCCAACCAACAATGAAAGTGATAGTTACGAGGCTTTACGACGCTGGAATACGTCTCTAACTTATACTTCTAGATGTTGTGCGTTAGGTTCCAAACCGTTTTTAGGTTCATTAAATTTATTTTATAGTTGATCTTGTTTAAAAACTTTTCCTTTCAGATTCACCACGTGATGTGTATATACAATTCCTAAAATGCAGTCCAAGATGATAAACAATCATTTAATCTTCTTTTGCAATGAAAATCCTAGGTACTAAGGAAAGAGAACTGATGGTCTTTCAACAAAGAGCACAGAGCACACACTAAATGCACTGTCCTAAACTAAATGAAGAAGTCTAAATGCAAATGCACATGCATGTATTTTTTTCAGCCTTCTTAATGTGTGAATGACAAGAAGAATGCTAAGTGCAAATCTGAACTATTTTTCAAAGTGACAATACTAACAAATTTCTTTTCAAAACGAAGTGAAGATAAGGACGACACTTTGCAATTTCGAAATGAAAACTATTTTCAACACTTGATAAACTACTAATTCAAATCACATACAAGATTAACAGTATAATCGACTACCAAGAACAGTGGGATTCTCTTCTACGACTGAAAACGACACTTGCGACACTTTCAGATCAAGAAACGACAGTCTGATTACACTACTTCTTTGTAAAAGACAACTGAAAATGGCACACAATACATAAAAACATTTACTGTTCTTTGCACAATGGAGGCGGAATGATGGGAGGTAAGGGGGTTTCCACAGAGATATACTAACCATAGACAAAAAAACTCATGAATAGAGCTAAAAAGAGTGAAGAAAAACCAAAGTCTAAAGGCAAAATTAACCATCCCTGACCATCGCACTTGTCACACAGGTAATCTAGTATGCATCTCACCTACTGCACATAGGAGGTGCAATGCATACAGACTGCCTTGAGGAGAGGGTGTGATGGTACCAGTGTGAGACTTTTATCTAGTTTTTTATCACAATTGTCATTTAGTTCAGGGATTTAGGCCAAGTAAGTGATGTTCAATAAATATAAATCACAGGGGTTGATCTAGGGAGGTTACTAGATTCACCACTAGGGCAATTAGAGTGTTTGTAGGTCAATTTCTCAATTTATAAACAAAACCCAAAGATAGACTGAAGCAGCATTGATCTACTTTGCACTTGCATAGCAAATGCAGTTCGAAGGCTAGCTGGCTTGACTTCGGGTTCTGTCTGTAAGTTTATAAAACAAACAAAAATAGAGTAACAAACAATATATTCATTCCCCAGTGGAGTCGCCATTTTGTTACCGAGAATAGTGTCCACTTGGAGCTGCTCTTCCCACTAAGACTGGTAGCTATCTCAGAAACAAACAAGTTAAAACTACTTTCACTTTCCTTTATGAAAAATAGATAAGAGGGGAACAAAGGACACCAACCTTAGTCTTGCTCTTGGTTCCTTGCATGGTTCCTCTCCTTCCCGATAGATCTTCGCCACTTCTCCTTCATCTACCCAACTTCAAAGACCACCTGTGGAATCAAAGCAGCATAATACTATCGAAGAATAGAGATCTATAGTCATAAACAACACAGGACTAGATATTTATTGACCACACAAATGCATATACAATCAAACATACAAGAATGTGGAGGGAAACTTGAATAGATTTATTAATATCAAGAATAGCAAGAGGATTACAACTAATTGTTTTGACCCAGCATCATCCTCCAGCAAGAAATCCCTTCTTCACCTTAGTTAAATCTTAGATCACCCAACACTATGAAGTTACACCCAAAAACCAATAGCACTTCTCTACAAGATACAAGATTCCAACCTCTGGATCTCTATGATGAGGGATCCATATATAGATGATTGTAGGGGGTGAGTCAGCTTCTGGGATTTTGATTAGTTTCCTCTCTCTGATAGTTCTTGATTCCACTTTAAGATTGATGATCTCTTACTCATCCCTGGGCGAAAACAGAGAGGTAAGTGTCAGAGGAGAAGTTTCTGGAAGATTCTATGATCCTCCACCCCGCAAACTGTCTTTTCCATTTGTCCATTCTCACGCATCACACCCTACAGAGGGACTATCCAATATGCATCGCACCCTTTACACTGAGTAGGTGATATGCATCACACCCTCTGCACTGGGCATTCTGTATGGTCCAGCTTTGACCAGTTCTGAGCAGGTTTCTGTGGAGAACTTCTGGGAGATGGTGTAATCAGCTGACCTTGTTCCCTTAGGGAGTGAAGCAACACTTTTAGGGACTTACGAGCCTTTAGTTTATGGACATTTATGATTGGGGTTGTAGTGCCAAAAATTGCCTATAACACCAAGGTTGAAGATCCCTCCAGAAGTGCTCTTCCTCTGTGATGGACAACCTATCGAATCTGCATCTGTGAAGCCTTGGAGCTTCACTCCCTCTATCCAGTTGTACCATAATCCATACTATGTAGTGCCTCTGAGATATCTCAGCACTTGCTTTTCCACCTTACAAAATAACTTGGTTGGCTGAACCATAGCTTGACTTAGCTGTTTCACTGCAAAGCTTAAATTTGGTTGTGTATTCACTAGATACATGAGTGAACCTACAAGCTACTGATAAACTATAGCAGCTACTACCTCACCTGAAGTAGCATCCTCCTTCCTCTAGTTACCTGCTAGAGGAGTCTCCATAGGCTAGCACATATCCATGTGGAAGCGCCTCAGTATCTCATTGGCATACTTGCCTTGAGAAACAAATACTTCCCCATCTCTCTGCCACACCTCCATGCCTAGAAAGTAGTGCATGAGGCCCATGTCCTTCATCTCAAACTCTCTTGCAAGATCCTTATTGCAAGACTTGATCAAATAATCATCACCTGTCAAAATCAGATCATTGACATAAAGTACAATAATCAATAGCTTACCATCTACAATGATGTGGTAGAGGTTCGCATTCGCTTCACTCTTGGTGAAGCCCAACCCAGTGAAGTAACTATCGATCCTAGTATACCAAGCATGGGGTGCTTGCTTCATCCCATACATTTCTCATTTGAGCCGACACACATGTGACTCATGATTGAAGGTCACAAATCCTTTGGGCTGCTCAATGTATATCTCTTCCTCAATCTCCCCATTGAGGAAATCTGTCTTCACATCCATCTCATGGACCTTCCAAGCCATATGTGTTGATAGTAATAAAATCAATCTGATCGATGAATACCTTGCAATAGGAGCGAAGGTCTCATCATAGTCAATCCCCTCAACCTGTGAGAAACCACGAGCAACAAATCTTGCCTTATGTTTCTCAATACTGCCATCAGCTACCTACTTTACCTTGTAAAGCCATTAGGAAGTAAACACTGACTTTTCCCCCGGTCTAGGAACAACATCCCATACACTATTCCTCATGATATACTCATACTCTTCTACCATCACATCCGTCGAAAATCGATCGTGCACTGCCTCCTGAAAAGAAGAAGGCTCGGTCGCTACACACTCCCTAACTAGGGCCATGTAGCTAGTGTATCTATCAGGAGATATCCTCTGTCTACGATGAGAGGATGGTTGCCCCACGTTCTCTTTCGCATCCTACATCAATTTGTCAGCTTCCCACGAGCATTTCCGCCCCTCTCTAGAAGACTCTCTAATAGTGGTGATCTCCACCACTGGAATCTCTGCATGGAGCTGCTCTACATCATCAAGAGGCCCCTCCTCCTTAGGAACTAGTAGTTCCTCATCATCACGATGCAACTTGAGCTCCCTCCCAAGTGACTCTCGCATGGCTCGCTGCTCATCAAACTTTAGATCCCTGCGCACTAATGTCCTCTCATTGGCAGGCAGAAACACTCGATAGTTGTGAGGTGTATCCATATACCCCACAAGTATTCCCAACTCAGCTATTGGGTCTAGCTTCTTCCAAGCATCTTTCGTCACATGACAGTAAACTGGTGATCTAACGATACATAAGTGACTCACATCTGGCCGCTTCCCTGAAAAAACCTCTATAGGTGTCTTCATCCCCAAAATATGATGAGGACTTCTATTCTAAAGATACACTACTGTATTGCATGACTCAACCCATAGATGAAGTGGTAGGCTTTGGTCATGCAGCATCACTCGAGCTGATCCCACAATAGATCTGTTCTTCCTTTCGGCCACCCCATTCTGTTGTGGATTATGATTTGCCATTAGTTCCCGTTTAATTCCTTCTGAAGCACAAAGTATTTAAACTGCTGGGAAACATACTCTCCACCGTTATCACTCTACAAGGCCTTTATCTTCCTCCCTGATTCTTTCTCTGCCAAAGCTTTGGACTCATAAAACTTCAAGGAGGTTTTATCTTTCTTTTGCATGAAGCAGATCCAACATCTACGAGAAAAATCATCTATAAAAATAACAAAGTACCTTTGCTTCATGGTGGAGGCTGTAGAGAAGGGCCCACATACATCTGAATGAACTCGAGCCATAACTGCTCCTACTCTACCATCCCAATCATGAAAGGAAGCCTTCTCATACTTACCCAGAGTACAACCTTTGCATGTGCTTTTCTGCTCCAGTTTCCACTTGGGTAATCCAGTAGAAATTTGTTGCATGATCTTCAAGGCCACATGATGCAAGTGGCCCAGTCTCCTATGCCATAACTTGCCAATATCTTGGCCATGCACCACTTCTGCCTTGGAACTAAGAGCAACATAATATTCTACCTATAACTTGTAGAGATTCTTAATTCAAATCCCAATCTGTTTGGTTTGTCCAGTTCCGGTATGCCTTAGGAAAACCTTTCCCAAACTAAAGACTACACCATAGTCTTTATCCTCAAGCATAGCAATAGAAAGAAGATTCTTTTTCAGCCCTGGTACATACATAACATTAGAAATAGTGAGGGGAGAACCATGCTCCCTCTTAAACATAACCGTACCTCTACCCGAGACACAGTACTTTCCGTCATCGCCCATCTCGATCCGTATCTAGAGATCCTTCTCCTCCAAAGTGCTAAAAAAATTCTTGTCACTTGACATGTGGAAAGAAGCTCCATTGTCCAAATACCAAACACATCCCATGTTGGATGAAACTATGCATGCAATAAGTGAGAAATACATTTCAAACTGTGAAGCTAGTGCATCACCATCACATTCCTTAGAGGAACCTTTCTTCGCGGACTTCCTCTTTCGGCAATTATTAGCATAATGACCCAACCCATGACATTGAAAGCATCTCACCTTAGACTTGTCAAACTTCTTCCCTCCTTGAGAAGACTTGGAATGGGATGCCTTCCCTTTCCCTTTCTTAGCTATAGAATCTAAAGCCAAGTTCTTTTCATCATCATGTTTTGATGAAGAAGCTCCATCCCTAGTGCTTCGTCTAATCTCCTCTTGCATCAAATCCGACCATAGTCGTTCCCAATCTGGCGGTTTGTCCCTTCTATTCAGTAAGTCCTGGTAGCTATGCTATCTCTTAGGAAGTGTCATGCGGAAAGAGTTAATCTTGCAGACAAAACCAACCTCCCTAGAAGCCTAAGACTTTCTAGTGACAAACGAGACAATTAAGAGCAATCCTTCTCTAAACAT